>JACVRA010000210.1:530-219797 GCA_019828545.1 Paracamarosporium sp. OC-R06-R3 | reverse complement strand
ATATCCTGTGGCTTCTGCTTTACACGGCGACAGTCAGGATTACGTTGAAGCCATCGTGATGGCCAGTCCTTGCTGAGTGGCGGGGCGCGGCCGTTGGGATGCGCTCGATTGATTATATATTGAGCCGCACCTTTTAGCTGGGGCATAAGGCAGGGCATTCTGATCACGTCACAGCAGCATATATATGATTTGAGAGCTTCGTCCTGTACTTCTAATAGTCGTAGATTTGTACCGTTGCGATCATGGCGGCTGATCCGGCCGTTGACGCGCGCTCGAAGTCGCGAAACAGGCAAACACCAATCGCGTGCTGCAGCAGCAATATTGGGTATTTTTGAATTAGGAAAACTAGCAATGTAATCGGAGATACGCTGCTCGATTTCGTGACTCTCGCCGTAATATTCAGGCATGGTTGTGGTTGACAAATTGATAAAATAGATAGATTGGCGACTCAAAGTTACGTTGGGCTGCGAAGTTACGTTGAGCTGCGTAAGGCCAAGACGTACGTCTTGGCATGTTAGGCGAGTAGCCGGTATCTTACTTAGTGCGTCAACTGTCCCTCATTGTACGCAGAAGATGCTCGCATGTCCGCGCCTTTCTGAGTCAAGCGACATGATCGACGAGGATCGGACAGATATGGCTATCGTACTCACGCCACGTTGAGATCGTACGAAGATACTGTCGTCTCCATCAATTTCACCAGACAGGTAGCCGACTAGATAACGAACATATCCAATTGTCCGGATCGTAATCTCTCCTGAACATCCACGCGTTTTCGCAGTCGGGTTTGTAGATTCACTACTTCGACCAAGAACCGATGCGCTCGACTAAAATTATGGCCAAATTTGCTCATCGCACCAAACCGGTCGAGTGCCCACTCGCAATGAAGGTGGTCGTTGGTCTCTAGTGCCACCATAAACAGCGGCCATGCGATTCGGACCAGCGCCTTCTCCCCATCGTGTTTGTGCGCCTGAAAAGCCAGGTTCATGATTTGGCGTAGAGCTTCGATCTGACGTGGGGTGAGTGTCTGGTCCTCGGTAGACCTCAAGCGAAGAAAATAAAGTACGACCGCGTAGAACTGGGGAACCACACTGCGGATGTTAGCCACAAGCCTATGCGAGTTATCCGTAGCCGGAGATAGTCCCGCAGCAACCTCTATCAGCTCGCTAAACTTGTTCCCGACGTCGTCTATTGAACTTTCAACGTCCAAAGCTCGTCTTTCCGCCGCTTCAGCATCCTTGCTCTCTAGCCTCGATAGCTGTGCGACCATGAATCGTAGCTGGCAACATGCACCTGCAAGGGAGAAGATGTTGCGATTTTCTACATCATCCAGTAGTTCGCTCTGTGGGTATTTTTCGCGCCAGACAGTCCTGTAGAGTGGGTAAGAATAATGGTGTAACTGCTCGAATTTCTCCACAGGTTGAGTGTAGCTGGGGTTTTGCCCACTGGTGGTGGTGCTCAAAAGCTTATACACAGCAGCAGTTAAAGAACCTCCAGCCCCACAGAAGGCTGCCGCAGTGTCAAACTGCACCATCCACATGACCATTCGAGCCGAGTAAAGCGATAGGTGATCTGTTTCCTCCAGTGGCTGAGTACGAGATAAGAGACCCATACGCTTCTGTCCGCTGGAAGTTGGCACGAGTGCTAGATTGTCTTTAAATCGCTGATTAAGAATCAAGGCTGCGCCGTTGAGATGATTCTGGACCCCGTTGCATCTGTTGTCGCCATATTTTTGCTCGTAAAGCAGCATCAGATACAATGCTGTATGTATCGAGTCGAGATCTAGCTGTTCAGCGCTGTTGCTTCCGATAATACCAGCCATCAGCTTCAGGGCCTTGGAGTAGTGCCATGGTGGAGAGTTGATTCCTTGTTCGCGGTTTATGTATGGATTCTTTCGGAACTCCATTTCTTGCCCTCCTACAGCTAGAACCATATGCATTACCACTTGGTTGACCTCAGCAATCTTAAGCATGATGGAATACAGGGAATAATCCGGATTCTTCGTATGGTGTTGCTTGGCAAAAGTCGTTCGAAAATAGCGTATTGCTTCATGGTCGGTAACAGTGAGTGCCACTGATGAGCAGCTTCCACCTGACAGTGGCAACCGAAATGTGGAGATAGCTTTTGCCTCATCTTGTCTTAGCAGCGACTGAAACCAATCGCTCGTGGGTGACGAATGGTCCGTGTCATGCGTGGTAGGAGTAAGTCGGCGGCGTAGCGAGCACTCTTTCTTCCGTGGCGTGTAATCGCACAGGAGCTTGAGCCGTAGGCAACGTCGACATTGCGGCCTCACCTCATCACACTTGACCTTCTTGGTCCGGCAAGTCCAGCATCCGTTGCGCGAACGTGGTGTATTTCGTCGATCCGACGTCTGTGCTGACGTCGGCAATAGCTGGCGAGGAAGTGGGGACTGTAGGTCCATGGAGTCGTGTGCATGTACAGCAAGGATGGAATTGATTTACTGTCTGGACGATTGGAGTCGAGGAGCGCAGGAAACGATGACTAAAGAGGATCACAATCGCTCGAACGATGATAGGCCGCTAGTTGCCCTATGAGGCCATCTAATTGGCCGCTCCACAAGGAATCATCGCGCTACAATTCACGCTAATCCACCCCCGCCGTGCTGCGTGCCGACCTCGCCAGATAACTTCCATCGACTATCTGCAATACTCCCTACAGAGATTGCCGACGGTCGGCTACAGACATCACTCGCAGATCTTCGCCAACAGATCAACGGCAATGAAACTATGGAAGCCGGGTAATAGGACTCGACGGAGTTCTCGGGCATCCTTGGAAGTTCGGGAGAGAGACATCGACAGCATAACCATACGTTAAGAAGGGAAGGCCACCAGTTTTTATGAATACTACCGCGTCTACTCCCATCAAGATCCTCCATTGAAGCAGTGTTCGAAGCCTACCATGCCCGGTATTACTACCGGCGACAAGGCCACGGCCCAACAAGAAGAACAAATCATCCTTGCTGCGCGCAAGGTCATCAGTGCCGAATTGGACAACCTAAATACTTCTCTTTCCACCGATGTAAACAGAGTCATTCGCGAGAACCCGGAACTTACATATAAAGAATACATCGCCCATAACACTCTATCGGGTTACTTGGAGCAACGTGGATTCACGGTCACAAGAAAAGCATATGGTCTCGAGACTTGCTTCGAAGCCGAAATTGGGAGCGAAGGCCGTCTCGTCATTTTTTGTGCCGAGTACGATGCACTTCCTGGCATCGGTCACGCCTGTGGCCATAATCTGGTCGCGACCTCTTCAATGGCGGCATTCCTTGGAGCCGCTCGCGCATTAGTGGACCTGAAGATCGCAGGGCGCGTTCGGATTTTGGGTACACCGGCAGAAGAGGGAGGTGGAGGCAAAGTGAAGCTCATCGAAGCCGGTGCGTTCAGTCCTCCGGAGGACATCGCTGGCGCCTTCATGGTACACCCACATTCCCAAGAGGGCCTTGGTCTTGGATCCTACTCAGGTCTCGCCGGATGGAGTCTAATTGCAAGCCACAAAATGAAAGTTGAGTTCAGGGGAAGAACAGCGCATGCAGCTGGCGATCCGTGGAACGGCCTAAATGCGCTTGACGCCGCTGTTGCGGCGTACAACAATGTAGCAATGTTACGGCAGCACATTCAACCTGACGAGAGGATTCACGGCGTCTTTGAGGATGGCGGTGCTGCGCCAAACGTGGTCCCGCAATATACTCGTATGAACTGGTGCGTTCGCGCATCGACGATCAAGCGAGCCGATGCACTCCTGAACCGCGTTAAGGCATGCTTTGAAGCCGGTGCGATAGCTGCTGGCTGCTCGGTCAATTATATCCCGTGAGTGGCCCTTCATCATGGAATTCTGATACACCTCTGCTGATTGTGCTCAGCGGTCTCTCATATCAGGACCTTCGAGTGAATGACACACTCAGCGAAACATATGTGAACGAGATGGCTGCGCTAGGCGAGAAAGTTTTGTTCCGAGAATCCTCTCCCAAGGCGTTTGGTTCCACCGATATGGGCAATGTATCCTACACCGTTCCCAGCTTTCACGGCGCTTTTGCGATTCCGGTAGGCTCTGGGATCGCTTGCCACAACCCTGATTTCGCGGCGGCAGCTGCAACAGAAGAAGCGCATGATATCTCAATACGATTTGCAAAGGGTCTAGCGATGTTGGCAATCCGCGTACTTGTCGATGATAGGGTGGCTACAAATGCCAGAAAGGATTTTGAAAGCGAAGACGACTAGTATTAGACTTACAGCAATATGATACCAGGCTACGTTACCAAAATGGATTACTACAGCGGCTTGTAGAGCTTTACTTAGCATCCACATGAATCGTCGCATTGCGACTGGCAAACAGCCACACCATTGTCAAAAACTGATCCCGCAAACGCTTCGCACGCTCCCCAACATGTTGTCTTACAGTCAGAATCGCAACTAGAAGGCTCCGTTTCGCACGTACAGGTGTCCTGTGGTATCTAAAATATTTTGTCCGTACGTGTAGAGCTCCGGTACATGGTGGAAAGTTTAACACTCACCCCTAAGCCCCGACTAGTACACGCAATACAGGTGGTTGCACAGGTCCCCTCGTCCGGGCACCCGTTCAGGGTCAAGCTGCAAGAGTTTTTGCAGTTATCGACGTTCTCTTAGGCGAGAGTGGTGGCAGCGAGACCAATTACTGGCGCGATGATGGAGATAAAACGCATCTTGGTTGTGTTGGGAATATGTAGGATGGAAGTTCAGACTGTGTTGCTGTCTCTGTATGTGGTTCAGGAGAGAAACAAGCTCATATTCATATAGTCCCGAGGCTTGCCTAGCATCAAGGAGTGGTGGGCTTTCCGCGGAGAACAGTGGATTGAACAGGAAGTCATCGACAACGATGACATCCTATAAGGGGATATCCTAGTATTTGGAAATCCTTCTCAGGTCCTTTCTGTGGAGAATATGGAGGCATGCGGAGGTTCGGCACGATCATGTCCAGTACATTAGTACCTATTAAATCTTATTGTGGGTCGCTTTGCTTTGCATCTTCTTTCCTAAGTCATATTATCGCCGTGGGTCGAACCGTCGGCAACCTCGTCACAAACATCGACGATTGTATTGAATATCAAAATCTAGTTCTATAAGAGACTTCTGGGAAGTCCAATTCGATTTTAATAGGCTGAACCATCATGGTTCACATCCCTCTAGCAACGCCGAGATTTTCGGAAGTCAGCCTCCATATCAAAACGAGTTTTAATAGTCAGTAGTCAACACCAGTTAGAATAGGTCTCTGGTGTCAACAATCAAGTAGGTCCTTAACACAGTCTCGTGGTCTGAGTGTATAGCATCGGGAGGATTTTAGAGGATAATTTTCATGTAATAATTACCCTGTGCACACCTTGCAAATCCTTCAAAATCTTCCCTGTATGGTATAGTGCTGTTTCAAGTCTTTCGGTGACCTTGGAGTTCTTAGTTTGAAGATTCGTTGGCTTGATTCTCGCAGAGATGTAATCGTGGTCTGGCCGGTCAAATGCGTCGGCGGTTAGTCGGCACTACCTACGTCATATCTTATGCCTTCAGACGTCGGTATGTCACCCCCAAGCTTCAGGCGCTCTTCACGCCACTACCAAGCAAAGAGCCTCGGAATTGCACGGTCCCTAAAAAAAAAAAGGCTTTAGATTATTGTGAAGCATACGATACAGGCTACGGCAGTTTCTAGTATATAGAAACCGGCGGTGATGAGTAAGCATTGCCAAAAGCGACGCGCTTTGGTACTAAGAAGACGTTCGACTCTACACTAGTAGGTCAATCGCATACGGCATCCCTATTTTCAATCTTGTCTAGTGATAAATCAAATAACAAAATACCTTTCAAATTAATAGCCGTCGCCAAGGCCTCTCCTAGATCATGATGTAGCAACAAATGGGGAAGCTACCCTTGTAAGAGGCGAAATTGCTACTAATGGTCCCAAAGTAGCCGGCAAATACGGGAAGACGCGTCAACCATTGTAGCATATATTCATCAGTGAAGAATTGGTCCGCTATCTTCATCCAAAGTAATTTAAATTAACTCCGTGCCCTCACAATACAACAATGAATTCTCAAAGGGGAACTGGGATAGGCGCTCAACCCCAGTGTCTGTGATAAGAACTTGGTCCTCAAGTTTCACACCATCAGTGCCTCCCTCCTCACTGAGATAAGCCTCAATAGACAATGTCATCCCTGGCTCAATCACGCCATCGTATCCGAACTCGTCAAAATCTCTCGCACTGTAAAGATACGGGAACTCGCACGTCATGCCGACCCCGTGCGCAATGGCAAAATATCGATTCTTCCAGTACTTCTCCGGTATCACCCAAGCGGCGTCGGAAAACTCTTTGAAGGTCATGTTTGGCCGCAATGCATTAATGTTGTGATTGAGCATTTTGTACGCATCACTGTAGAGCTGCTTCTGCGAAGCGGACGGCTCGCCAGGGCCAGCGTGGAATGATCGAGAGAAGTCGGCGTAGTACCCGTGGCACCCGACAACATCTGTGTCAAGACAGATAAGTGTATTCTCTTCAATCGTTGCGTTGGAAGTCTCTTGAAACCATGGAACTGAGCGCTTGTCAGAGTTGAGTAACCGTGTTTCGACATAGTCGCCGTCCTTCTCAATCACAGTTTTGTGAAGAATAGACCATAGCTCATTCTCTGTCTGTCCTGGTCGGATCGACTCGCGTAGCATATGGACACCTCGCTCGGTAGCTCTAAGGGATTCTTTGATGCATTGGATTTCTTCGGGACACTTGATGGCCTTAGCGAGCTCGACAGCTTTCTGCGCATCCACGATGTGGAAACCGAGTTCCGTCATAATAATGCCTATGCCGGCATTCATCCGCTCCAGACCGATCGTCATCCCGTTCTCGCGTCCAATTAGCTCTTTGATCAGGTCTCCCATCTCCTTCGCCCATTCGCGCTCCTTCTTTTCAATATTCCTATCCAGGTTGAACTGCGCTCCTCTGGCTATTCGTACCTCATCAATTGTATCTTCGAATCCAATGGCAAGATGCGCACAGCCGGCGAATTCAAAGAGAATAGAACGGTTCTGCGTAAGTAGAAGATATCGCGCAGGAGCATTACGACCGCTCCAGATCTGCATGTTACGTGTCCCGGTTGCGTAGCGGATGTTCACACTATCACAAAGAACAACCGCATCCATACCATGTTTGGCCATCTCACTGCGAAGTCGAGATTGGCGATAGGCGCGTAAAGCCTTGTGGTCGATCCCATCATTATGTGGGGTGCGGTTCATAAGCTCGTCCAAACCATTAGCCTTGCGTTCTGCATTCCAGTCAAAGTAGTGACCCATTCCAATGGTAGTTTGCGGTGGGGATGTCTGTATCAGTCCCGTGAGATCGAGAAGCCTACAACGAGTTGCCAGAATATTTATACCACATTTATACGACAGGATCAAAAAGATTAGATGTCCTGTGCAAACAAAAGATCTACCCGGGTCGGAAAGTTAATACGAATACGACGAGATATGTGCCTTTCATCGTTGGTCCGAAGAAACGTTATCTTTGATTCGCCTCCCTCTGTTGGGTGGTCATGATGACTACCAAAAGCGGGGTTCCGGGCTCTCCACACTAAGCTACGCTAGGGACTGGAATCCAGCAAGGACATCACATTCTGTTCGCTTGCCTATGATGCTCGTGAATAAAGAATGACACGTCGCGATGGATCGGGATTTCTGTCTAATGTTCTAAATCATGAGCGAAAGCCCGAAGTAGGTGCTCCGAGGTCCCTCCATCCAACTTATAAGATCTGACTGAGGTAAATGGACCTGCAGCTGGGTCGTCTGGTGTAGCTTGTTTTCTGAACATGGTAGAAGTGAAGTCTTAAACGCGGAGTGTATGGTCTCTACAATACATAGTCCTGGAATCTGCACGTACTGCTTCTTAGCTATCGGCTGTGAACGAATAACCACCAAACCTTTCTAGGGGTGATCAGTGCCTTTTATTTCGATTTTAAATGCTCTTCCCGCATAAGTTTAGGTACGCGCGGAGTTTTCCATGGCTTTGGGTGCACGATCGAAATCTTCGGGAATCCGCTCGTTTCGCGCTCCTAAACGCGGCACGGATGCCGGATTCTCTACCCAAACAAGGTCCTACAGCTTGACTCTTTGGTCGCACAATTCCGGTGCCAGCATGTTACCGCAAGCGACCAATCCATCGCCGTGATCGCTTCTGTATACTATTATCCAATCAGAAAATGGCCACACATCATACTGAACGACTCGGCGATAGGTGGCAAACAACGTGGCTTCTAGATTACCGGGGCATTCTAATGGTTTTCGAGAGTATGTATTGCGACTTCCGTGTTAGGATCCCATGGCTAACCAGCGTTGTCATCTAATGCAAATGCCAGGACTTTGCCTTATGGCGTCTGATCGCAAGTCCGCTCCGTCTCGGCTAGCATTCCTTTATTTACGTGGTGACCTGAACTGTTGACTATGAAGAGGTCGACGTGTGGTGGGCCCTAATGTCTCCTCACTCCCCTGTAATGTCTGTTGGTGCCTCTACAAAACGCTTGAGGAACTTACTGCAAACACTACGACATTGAACCCTAGTGGAGTCTAGATGATATAATTAATATTCGTATATTATATGTACAACGTAATGTCATGATTTTATCTAGATTTATGCAGCTTATGACTTCTTATACCACCCACTTCCAGTTGCCTTATACTTTGCATCTCCAACGTACGTCTTCGACCAAGAATCGTACCGACTGGCCGCAGTACCAGTCGCATCCGGAAAGTTAACGGTACATCCCAAAGCTTTATAACCAGGCGCAAGTAAGCCGCTCAAAGAGTTGACAATCGATTGCAACAGAACAACCGAGTTGAACAATTCCGATGGGAAGTTGGCGTATATGGCGTTGTACAAGAAGCAGCTAAGAGCTTGGGGGTTATTCGGAATATCTACCGGACCCAAGACCCAGGACTGGTCAGCACCAGAGCCGCCCATCGCAGGCTTTGCGTATAAATAAACGTCGAGGATTCCGCCGACAGCTTCGACAACTGTCATGGGAGTTGCACGACGGTACCAGCCTTGCTCAGGAATGCGCTCCGGAACGTGTGTATAGGTCAGCTCTGGGTCTTTCCATGCACCCTTTCTGGTTGGCTTTGCACCATAGAAGCTTGTGATGGAAGCCTCGTTCGCAACACCACCAGCGCCGATGGTGCCGTTGGAGAAAAAGCCTGGGATGAAGTAGTACGCGCCCATGACCACAGCAGAGGAAGGCACATTGAAGTAAAACTGCTTGTTAGCAGCTTTAGATGCGGCGTAACGGTTCTTGAAGTGCTCCTTGATCGCATCAACACTGTAGGTGCCATCGCCCTTTGCGATAGCCTGCTGGTGCATCTGCTTGAACAGTTCTGGCTTAAAGGAGATGTTGTCGCCGTTTAGGAAGAAGTCTTCGCGTGTGGCAGAAGCGTCGCCCTCGTTGAATTTGCCATGTCCTGCAATGCCCGACGGAGTACCGAGCACCTTGTTCAGTGCGCCATTGAGAACACCCACTCGGTTATCCGGGCCTCCAATGCTCATCTTCTGGGATATGATGTCACCTCCATCGAGGGCACCACCGGTTGCGAGCAGGCTTGACAGATCGGCACCCATGTTAAAAACAGCCGCTGTAGCAGCATTGATTTGACCGATTGTTGCGATACCATTACGTGGAATATCTTAAAAGGGGTCAGTAACAGTGCAACCACATCAAGTTTTGATATTACTCACAGCCATGGTTGGCCAATGTGTTCAGGCCAGGACAAGGACCACGCTGGTCCGTTGGGCCTGGTGCCTTGAAAGGGTACTTGGCTAGTCGCTGTTAGTGTTGCAATTGACGTGGTTGTTAAGTATAATGTTAACGTGCCTTCAGGGAATTTCTTGAGTCCTTTCACCGCATCGTTTGTAGGAATCAAGCCCAAAACGTTGTCAAGTACCGCGCTCAAAGTTCCGTCCAGTAAGGTCACCAAACCCCCGACCAGTCCGGTGTTCAATTGCCGAGCTTCATGCTGGCTTGTGTGTGTTTCCTCGTGTTCAGCGAGCCTCCTCCTGATCTCTGCTTGGGCCTCTGGGTGATTGAGCAACGCTTCTATTCCCTCGGGTCTCAACCAGGGGAAAGCGCATGCAGAGGATGCCAAAAAGGCAACGTATACCAAGGAAGAGCGCATGGCGATGGGCACGCAACGGAGTAAACAAGTTGGTGTTGTGACTATTCTCAGGTAGAGCTGTCCTGCTTTATACTTGTCCTACCTAAAAACAGACCCAACTCAGACATGGTTAAGTGGCATTTAGCCATGGGAGTGATGCAATTCAGAGAACCTCGTCGCGCTTTTCGATCCAGACCTCGGCAAGCGCCCGTTTCCCGTAGTTCATCCGTCAGTGGCTGAATGCGTGGAGTTGTTGCAATGTTGCGGTACCAATCAAGCTTCGACAATCACCGCTGGCGGATGCGGATCACAGCTTAGGTTACGGAGTTTTTTCAAATCTGGAATTGGTGATCCACAGATGTTCTTGTTTTGTTATGGCGATACCCGATTGCGACAGTGGCAAGCCAGGGGTCTTGCCAAAAAAAGTCGTCCGCGGAAGCTAGACAGGGGTAAGCGAGCAAAGCGCAGGGGGTGACGACGATCCTAGAACAACTATCCACTCACATGCGGCCTGTTACCAAGTTTTATACGGGTTGTAGATTTAGCTATCGGCAGTGTGAGTATCCGCGCGTTCGGTAATGCTGCCAAGATGAAGCTTTCGGTCATCAGCGCTCAGTCGTGCGGTTGAAGCAAGATATATAGCGCGCCTAACAGAGATACCACTGCTATCTCGCCAATTATAATGTAAACTGTCGACCGGGTGAGGCGATCGCAATGAAACTACGGGAGAACAGACAGGACTCAACGTCATATCGAGATCACTGCATAACGCTGAGAATCATTACAGTGGTTGCAAACCTTGATACATAGCGAAAAGAAGACTGCGAAAATGAGTCAGGAAGATGAAAGCCGGCATGATAGTCCGTACTTTGAGTGAAATGATGAGACCAGGGGATGTGTTACCTGCTGTCCCTACAACTGTTACTCTCGAGAGCGTGCGCTCAGACATTTCGGCCGTCTTTGGCTTGAGCCTCGGTATCTCCACATCAGCTACTTTCTTGGAAAACAGCCTCAGGGGTTATGGAGCTAGCAAACTTTGATCTATCCACTTTTGTCTTTGGACGAACTTCCGATTTACCGAACGCTGGGTACCATCTGCATTTTCGACCTTGATGGGAAGCGGCTATGCTGTTTCAGAGTCGATCTTCTGTCAATCTGCCGTCCGTCTGCCAGCTTTCTGGTTCAAGCTGCGGCCTGGTATTCCCCATCGAGTTCGCTTGTTAGAGCTCACTCTAGGCGATAATGCACCAGCACAACGACATTGATGACTCCTCACTATTCTCACCAAACCATACTTTTGCATTGACTCCTAAAGTTCTGCTCGTCAACAGTCGTTGTCTCCTATAAGCTTAACAGCTTAGTAAAGGTACAGCATTCAGTGCGCAGCTCTGCTGTGGTACCGACTCACTAGGGTCCCACGCTGGGCCAGCACCAACTCGATAATGTCATCGATGATGGTAGACACTCACAAAAGACAATGCTTAACAAATACACTGATACAATTTTGATGTACCCGGCAGCTAACAACTGTGACAAATGTCATCCGGATTCGTTTCCTTTTATTCACTGACGACGTAGTATTCATGACCACTACTGCACGCTTGATATTAGAGTTCAATTAGAAGTTATACGACGAATCTATGATATATGATGTAATTAGTCGAAATGTATCCGCCATAGTTCACGTCGAGTGTTGGCCGTGAAAGAGCTTCTTGTGTGCAAGGTTGAAAAGTTGTCGCTCACAAGCATATCGCCTTCCTCCCATGTATGCCAATAACAGACCCGTCGATCATGCAGCAAGGACTCCAGGACGTCACAAACGGCCTTGTCGCCGTTTTCGATCTCGACAATAGTCGGGTCAAACCGTGTTTTCTCTTGTGGCCATCGCTCATGGTATCTGAGACATGGTTCGGCCGTGGAAGGATGAGAAGCAATCAAACTCATGTTTGTAATCGTCGATCCATCGAAAGATACCGTGCGAGCGGACCAAGTTAGGGTTCTCAGGTAGTCTAGTGGCGTATCTTTCGGGAGGTGTTGGAAGATCAAACGTGAGGTCGAAAATAGCGTGTACCCAGTATCAGCTGGACTCGGCGTTATAGCAGTGAAGAATTGAAACTTCGGTGGCTGAGGAACGAGGAAGTCGTTACCATGCTCATCAGTTTGTTTCTGCGTCTTGAACATCCCGTCAAAGTGGAAAGGCATCCACTCTGCACTGAGAACATTATTCAGACCCTGACCTTCTGACCCACAGTCCTTCACTTCTAGCACAAGTCCAAATTTCCAGGGCATTGGCTGCCCAAGTTTATACGACGCAGCAACGAATCTTTCCCGATTCTTGCTTCGTGCGAAACCACGGAGCACAACGGGAGAATTCTGCTCTGCTAGTCCACGGATTCTAAGAACATTGATATCATCAATTTCTAGTGTCCTTGCACCGTTAGCGGGGCGAATCATAATCCCGGATGGATACAGCGGCTCCATGGCCACTTTCGTCGCACCCCAATCGTACAGATATGACTTCTCGCGGAAGTAGGAAGGCTCACTATCTTTATAGACGAGTTCCATATTCTCCATAGCCTCGAATTTAGAGCGATGACCTGCCATTATGCTCCCATCAACTTTGAAAGCGATAGTGTTGTGCCATGGTGTCAAAGTCTGAGAGACCGGTAGGATGTTGATGGATATTTTGTCCTCACCGGTAGACGGATGGATAGAGAGTCGCACATGACTAGGGAATCGGTCGATTATAGCCCGAGCAAAAGCACTACCCCGACCGAGCATACACTTTGCGACTTTTTCAACACCTTTCTTGAATCGACTCTTCGTGCGGTCCTCGCCGATCGGATAGGTAGAAGCCAAGTCTAGCTCAAGAAACTTTAGGTATCCGCAATACGTCAAACGCTTATTATCATCTTCTTTTGCCACTGAATCGTTCCTTGCTTCATCCCAGTCGACACTTCCATATCTGCTCATCAGCTTCAAACGCATGGTAGATGCAACAGTAGCGTACGCCATGTCGTCGAGTTGCTCTTCGTTCGGCTCAAAATGGAGCAAGTCTTTGAGACGCGCGAACTCGATATTATGATATTTCCGGGATTTTGCTAGCGCACGGAGCTTCTTGCCGTAATTCCAAACCACATGGTCTGGCACTCCCAGCAGATCTACTGAAGTCAATATCGCACAATCAATCAATTCTCATGCGCGGGCATTACCATTGTAGACCATGCCATCCGAGACAATGACTAGTCTCGCGCCAGCTTCGTAGATTTCTCCGATCGCTGCGCACATACCGTTGAGATGTGCTAAAGCCACCTCTTCCGCCTTATCTGGTACAGACCCCAGAACCTTGGACTTTGTATTGGGGCTCTTAAACGGAAAGGCTGGTAGGACCATCCGCACAGGCTGTTCCGTCTTCACAGCGACGTATATCATTCCAAGGAACTTTATTGCTCCTTCATCGCTTCGGTCCGTAGCATCCTTTGGTATAGGACTTTTGTACCTGAGTATTATGTCAAGTATTCGTTGAGAAGTCTTCCATGCATTGATTTGCACCCCGGACGGCAGTACATCGCACATTTTCGAGACAGGAAGGTCCCCCAAGAGTAAAGGCATCTCAAGAGTATTGCAAGTTTGTTGTAGATTCTGGAGATAGAATCACCGTTCACGACTGTTATGGCAATGCCTTTGACCTTCAACTGACTAACGACCTTCCTTGTTCAATCATTAGTAAGAAGGATTTGTGTCATGTGTGCGAGCAAAATTGGGGCGTACTGGAACACGATCTTCACTTGCCTCAACGTGAAACAAGATTTAAAGACCTTCCCGTTCTTTGTATGGCGTTATCGCCGATTAACAGGGGCATAATGAAGAGGCTTGCCAGATGCAGTTCCATGCCCCGCAAAAAAGATATTGTGCCAACCTTCTAGGCAAGGGGTCCTTTATCACGAATATTAGACCTTTCCCGGTGTTCTACCGATGCACTGTAGCAACACTTTGAATCCGGCAAATCTGAGCTTTGAGACCGGTATTTAATGTTCAGGATCTTTCAGAATCATCAAACGATAGAGATTCGGGCTCGACACTCACGACGATGGCCTCACGATGGACTCCATGGTACCAGGTCGTTGCAGGCTTTTTGCTCATGTTTAATTCCTGGTATAACTGCCAAAATCTTTGGCGACTTCTGTCTAACATAAGGCAGGGGCCTGATAAACGCGTTCGGTGTTTTTCAAGAATACTACTACTTGTTCGATCCCCCGCTTTCCACACCATCTTCCATATCATGGATTGGATCCGCACAGACATTCCTATTGCTATTCTGCGGATCTGCGACAGGAAGCTTTGTGGATAAAGGCTTCGCACAGCGAATGGTAGCTATTGGCGGCGTTCTTGTGACGTTTGCCATGGTGCTTACCTCGATCAGCGGAGAATTCACTGACAATCATCGACCAAGATATTACCAAGTTTTCCTATCGCAAGGAGTACTTTCGGGGCTTGGGATGAGCTTGCTTCTTGTTCCATCGACCGCAATAGTACCATCTTACTTCATTGCGCACAGGTCACTCGCCGTCGGACTCGCAAATACGGGCGCCTCCGTCGGTGGCATTGCATATCCATTCCTTGTACGACAACTTCTCAACCTCATAGGGTTCAACTGGGCTATGCGTGCCATTGCCCTGGTAGTTTTCATTACGACAGGTATTGGTGGCTTGCTCCTACGCCAACGCCGTGAGCTGACCCTCAACCCTGCAAAACGGACCTTGTACGAGGTTCGATGTTTAAGCGAGCCCTGCTATGCCGTATTCGTCGCTGGTGTTGCCCTCTCCTTCGGTGGACTTTATATTCCATATTTCTACGTTCCCACTTGGATACGTCAGACCCACGCCCCACTGCGGGACATCAAACCCTATCACCTTCTCAGCATCCTAAACGCTGGAGGTCTGGTGGGTCGGATTGCACCAAGTTTTCTAGCAGACAAGGTCAAATCGGGTCCTACAATCATGCAGGGACTGGCTGCCATCGCTTGCGGCCTGCTCGCAGCAGGCTGGACCTACATCGACATATCCGTTGCCAGCATCGTCACCTGGGTCGTTGCATATGGATTTTTCAGTGGCAGTGTAATCTCTATGATCCCTGCCTCTGCTGCATCACTTACGAACGATATGAGCCGGCTTGGTGGTAGATTAGGGATAGTCTTCGCAGCCAATGCGCTGGCGAGCTTGATTGGTAATCCCGTGGCTGGCGCAATACTGAAAAATCCCGAGGCTGCATGGAGAGGTCTTGCACTTTACTGTGCAGGACTCAATCTGGCAGGCGGATGTCTGTTGGTGGTTTCATGGCAATTGGACGTACGTGCCAAGAACGGGCGGGCCGATGGCAGCTGATGCACCTCGGCACCGCTAGCTGATGAGAAGGCAATTTCCCTACAAGAATGGAAGGTGATACGGACAGAAACATCTACATTATTGCTGGAGAAATGGTAAAATTGCCACGGCTTTCGGACTCCAGGCATATCACAAGTATGATGCTAGAATCCCTGACAATGCGCGAATCTTCCAGTAGTCCTACCAATCGTTTTCCTTCCGACTTTTGTAAGGCCATGCTAGAATGAACTCATAGGCGACGCGGGTCCGCTGAATTGCAGCGGAAATCTTCATTGAATCGGATGAAATGACTTATTCTTTTCGATATACAGGTCATTGCTCAGACAAGTCGAACAACGCCTGTATGGTTGCTGAAAGGATAAGAACCACTATCAGGATAAGTAGTGTATCAGCCTAAACTCTCCAAGAGGCACCGCGTGAGTGGGGGCATCCATCAGCTGCCTGTTTAGGGCTTCCGGCCTGCCTCGTATGTCAGGTCATTCATCCTGTGGGTGCTTTAGACAAGATTCTGACCTTCCGGACTCGTTCTGGCTCGCCAGTGAAAAAATTTCACATATGGTAAAACAAGATGCAGATCGATAGTCTCAAGATCATGTGGACGCGAAATGTACGTTGTCGATGGAGAATGTACCTAGCAAAGTGCAACGAAAACTTACAACCTTTTACAATTGTGGCCGCTTTTTCCTTCATCGACGATTTGAATCGGCATGAGAAGTTTACAGTGTTTCGTTCCAAACATTCTGAAGCGACTGTTCGCTACCAAGGCGCATCAGACCGAAGATCTGAAGAGTAATGGAGACGTATTCAACGACCAGGGTTTGGATGGAAGAGTGCAACAAGCCGATTTTGATCTTGTCATTGTCGGAGGTAAGCATACTGGTATCGAGATTAAGAAGTGTAGTTGCTGCGACTTACATACTAACTACTCAATAGCCGGCCCGACAGGTCTACTCTCTGCAGTGCTCGCGCGCCAGCTTGGTCTAAAGGTTTGTGTATTCGATGCAAAGGATGGCCCACTACAAGTTGGTGGGGCGGATGCCATCACTGCACGAAGCCAGCAATACCTCGAGGTTGTGAGCAACTTCAAAAGGGACGGAGGCCAAGATACTACAATCCTACAAAGCCTACTAAGTCGAGGTATCAAATGTAACAGTGAGCATTTCAGAAAATCTCAGTATTGCTAAAGCTAGGCTTACGTTATCGTCAGCTAGTACAACTTACGCAAAGGGCCAGATCACATCGCGCCAAAGTCATTGGTGGAACAGTATCCCACATACATTCTACGACAACTTGCTCATGATAGGGCAGCCATATATCGAGCACCTTCTTGCCTCAAACCTTGACATTCCAATTCACTACGCGGAACCAGTGCTTGATGTTTCCCACACTACCTCTCCTGCCGGTGTCATCGTCAGGACAGCCAAACGTACCGTACGAGCCAGGTACTGCATTGCAGCAGATGGAGCACGGAGTTTTCTGAGAACGTCCTTGGGTATTGGTTGGGAAGGTACAAAACCGAACATGGTGTGGACGGTCATGGATTGTTGGATCGAAACTACTTTCCCCGTAGGGAAACAGATTGTGACGTTGGAAATCGACGGAGAGTCACGTGTCGCTTGGATCCCACGGTAAGCATCTAGTCAGCTCAGATTTGCATTCAGTAAGAAGCCTGGCTAACGATGTTGTAGTGAGCGAGGTATGCAAAGATTCTATGTGCTCTTGGACGGCGATATCACCCAGGAGAAAGCAGAAGCATCGATTCGACGACACATGGCACCGCATAGTGTCAATTTTACCCACGTGGAGTGGCTTAGTCGGTTTGAAAGTAAGACAGCCCACAATATCTTATTTGAAGGGTATTCGAGCTGAGGTCGTATCAGTCAAGGAACGCGTAGCTACAGAATTTGTCCACCCGTCACGTCAAGGCCCTTATATCTTAGCTGGAGATGCAGCGCACGTGTACGTACCGTATCAAAAACTTCTATTTGTGAGAGAGACTGACAATTTCCCCATCTCTAGACACGCTGTGAACGGGGGTCAAGGCATGAACACTGGGCTTTCGGACGCGTTCAACCTGATATGGCGTCTACATTTCTTGATTAATTTGCCTGATCTCGATCTGGCACTGCGAGATGATTTACTCGGTAGCTATGATATCGAACGCAGGGCCACCGCCAGAGAAGTCGTTGACGTTGCCTCAAAACTCGTACGATCGACTATGGCCCAGGCGACATCATATGTCGAACTCATTGAGAAGAATGCCGGGTTCATTACCGGTATGGGAGTTACGTACTCTGGTCTTCATTCGCCTCTAGTCAAAGAATCTGAGAGAGGCATCTTCAAGGCGGGGGAGAGGTGTCCAGATCTATGGCTACAAGAGCCGGTAACAAAAGACACGATCAGGCTATACCAAAAGCTTATATACGGGCGGTACTTGCTCTTAATCATCGGCAATGCGAATTTCTCTGTGGGTGTGGTAAGAGAATCATTGTTCTTAACGATCATCCCCATGAAACCGCTGGAAGCAATGCGCTCCGGCGTGAAAAGGACACAAACATTAAATCATAATGGAGCGGACTTGCCCAAGGCTTTTGGATGCTCATGGGTAAAAACAGATGACAGATACGCGGTTCTTGTCAGGCCGGACTGTTATATTGAGTATGTAGGCGAGTGTGAGCAGGCCGTAGAGTACCTTGCTCATCGCCTGCCTAGCATAGCAGGGTCGATTTAAGCAATGAGGTTTAACACCTTCCTATCAATGATCCCATATCTAGTTTGATTTATTCGAAAGTTTACAGGGCTTATTAGATGCAATCCAAGTTCGTCTTCCCATTAACACAGAATCTAGAAACTCTGAACTATCCCCGCGTCTCACAGCAACCCTTTTGCATGCCCAGGCCTTCAGCACCTCTCGTCATGCGAGCTGCTATGGAATACTCCTGGCATATTTTGCAAGCATTTAAGACGAATGGATTATTCATGCACCTTAATGGATGGTCTCACGTTGCCTAGTTCTTATTGTAAATACTACAGCATTCACCTATCAATTGTGTAACTAACGAGCACTATTATTGTGGTTAACAAAGTGGCATGTTTCGCCTCACAATCACTTGCACCAGAGCCATTCTATCAGGTAATTTCTACTACATGCAAAGTTTCCGGAATAAAAGCATGTTTGCTCTTAGAGCTATAGCCACAAGTCGAACCAACAGAAAAGCAGCAGGGCAAGCTATTAAATAAAATTGCTATTCTACTCAGGCTCTTAGACAGTTTGTCACATTGATAGATGAAGGCCTCTTAGATGAACACTTCTGGAACCACCCATTCGAGAGTCAGTGCGTCACATAACACCTACCTCTGTAACCGTCATCCTTGATCCAGCTAATACGTTGTCTGAAATTCTTGTGGCTAGTCAACCGCGCAGATACTGGATTGTTTGAGGGGGACGATTAGCAAAACCTCAGAGTAACACGCGTGGCATGCAAAGAATGTTACGTCCCCAAACGTCAAAGTTCTCTTATTTTTTCTCCCCCATAAGAATCCTTGCCGGCCCCTCACTGGAGCCCCACTAAGGATATGTCATAGATTCTTACCAGACACCTAGCGAGACGTCAGCGAGGATCCAGCGAGACGTCTGCATTGCAACCTGGGCATAGAAAGAGACGTATGTATCGCTGTACAATGTTTAATAGCACTTCTTTCACGTATATCATCACACGGTGTATTATTAGCTCAAACAAGACTAGAATATCCGTCCTTATAAGGCACCTGTTACAGCAAGCACATGGAGCTGCAATATGCGCTAACGCAGAGTATTCCGTAAAAGCGACAGCGCGAATATCATGTATTATGTATCTCATGACTCGAGATTGTCCAGTGAGAATGCAAGTCTTATTGATGTGATCCAACCGTCAATGAACACCAACCGAGGCCAGTCCAAAGCCACCTACATATCGTGTAAGTTTACTTGACTTATTTCATTGGCTCGGAAAATGCAAATCAATGCTTTGTTGAGTAAAAGCAAATAGGATATGTCCATACAGTCTAATGCATGCTCCGTAGTGCACAGAATCACCTACGCGTGGGAACCGGAGCGTGTCCATACGTAATCACCTCGATGCCTACAGCTATATGTGAATCACATTCTTAAAGGCAAGGAGATATGCGTAAAGCAGCCATATGTTACGTTGTTCAAAGCGCACAATTACTTATCGCCTGAAGCCTT
The DNA here is from genome assembly GCA_019828545.1 of Paracamarosporium sp. OC-R06-R3. Lineage (NCBI taxonomy): Eukaryota > Fungi > Ascomycota > Dothideomycetes > Pleosporales > Didymosphaeriaceae > Paracamarosporium > Paracamarosporium sp. OC-R06-R3. The sequence continues at coordinate 200,019 of JACVRA010000210.1, read as the reverse complement.
GCGACCATATTTCCGAAGGCTTACGTTATTCGCCACTACTCAAGAGGCTATGGTATACCTTTGGACTTTACATCCATTGAATAGAGATTTTGTAGGATGGGGAACTGTTTCCATTACATATCTTCAACATCACCATCCCCCCGATCGCTTCGCTAAATACTCTAAATACATACGAAATCCTGGTTCAAAATACGTTTCGTACCGCGCAAACCGAACAACGCCCCAAGTAAGCTGTTCCAGAGCCTCCCAGCTCCCAAAATAATCCTTGATACACATGTTCAGAATCTTTTTCATCCATGGTTCGGCTTCTGTATCGCAGTATTGACGTAGTCTGGTTCGCGCTTCGTCTAGGTACTTTGGCTCTACTAAGTACACATATTCATACACGTCACAGCTGGTATCATTCAGCGGGACGATACGATCAAGCGTGACTGGCTCGATATCTGGGCCACCATATGCGTCGAAGCCGGGGAGCAAGCTGAGCCGGAATTCTCGGATCAGGGGAGGCTTCCATTCTAGACTCTTTGTGCCGTTAATCGTATCATACCTTTCGTAATGATCGAACTTGACGAAACCATCTGTCAAGCGAAGGAATGCTTTGAAATCTTCTGGCAGCTCTAGTTCAAGGCGATCTTCCGCGGCGGCGATATCAACGTCCGAGGCAGGTAGTTGCCGGACCTTCCTTGAATGATTAGTCTCAATTATTTTGACTAGCTCGTCCAGGGATTTTGATTCTAGCGGGCGAACAGGCCCATTGCGGAGTCGTTGTTCGAGTGCCCAAATTGCCTCTGCGCCTTTCGCTTCGAGCACCTTTTCATCGATACCAAGCTGAGAACACAGCGCACCTGTAATGAGTAATCTCCACGCGTACCTCAATCTAGGCATCTCGTTGTATAAATCATCATAGTGCTCCTGTACAACCTGCGCGCTCACACCTAGCAGTTTCAACGCTTCTTCCTTTCTTCCTTTCTCCACCAAGTAGTCAATAGCGCGGGACCGAATAGCGCCACCCTGAAAGGTACCTGGTCGGCATAGACCTAACAGTTCTGTCATTGTTGCCACGACCTCATCTTCATCGAACTCATCAATGCCCACATCAAAAATGTGTTTCAGTCTTTGTTCCAAATTCGCTTTATGTATTTTTTCCTGAGGGTCTGATGGTTCGATTGATTCTTTAAAACATCGGGTTTCCATCCATGCTACGTCCTCTTTTTGTCTCTCTTGCAGCGCTTCGTCGTCGTCCATATTAGGGCCCTGGATCTGCGCTGCCTCCCATGCGAAGTTGAGGCATGGCCAATAGTTTCTTGCTCCATCATACATGCCCTCGGGGATATAGTTGCGATTATGAAGGAGCTCTTGGATCCGGGTCGCCATATCGACACGTCCGAGCATGGCAAGGTCGATTGAAAGAAACGACGCTTTCATGCGTACACCGGCTGTCCATCGCTCCGCCAAGATTTTCTCGGTTGAAAATTTATCAAATATTGGTATGTCGGTAGTGTATCGGTTTACGGGTTCTTCCTGGATTTCGGGCGTTGGAGGACCTTGCCGCGTCCGGGGCATAATGAAAAGGCGCGGTTTCACCGTGATAAAAGCCGGCGGTCATGCGTTCAAACGTTTGAAGAGATGAACAATGTATATATTTCCTCTATTGTAGTATAGAGCAAGACCAGTCCCCTAGGTATTGAAATGCTTATGCCTAAAAGTTGTCGAAGCATGATCCTAACACGTGGCGCAAAAGGCGTGCACGCTCCGCCTGAGCCGAGATTGCGCTGCACCTACTTCTCAATAGGGTTGCAGTATATCACCTATGCATCATCAGCGCTTAAAACGTATAGTTCGATGAGTCATAACTAAAATTGTTCTACTTGAGCGTTTATACTGTTGTCGCACGTCCGACATGGTCAAGGTGCGGTGTAATTTCGGGGATAACGGCGTATTCCCGCAGATACCAGTAACACGTCGGGTTGCACTTGAGCTCAATGTCCTCTTCTTATTCAGATCGCCTCCAAAGTTTTCCGAAAAATTGACGCGATAGCCTGGCGGTTTCTCTGTTGAAGCAGTCACTCAACAAAGCAAGTCATGTCAAGAGGCGGCGTGCAACGACACCCATGCACTACTTTTTTCAAGTCTAGCCTGACTTTATTGCAAAACTTGTTATACATAGCGCGTGTTTCCTGCGTTAAGATGTCCACGAGTGGGGTGTTATGGTTGACGGTCTACAGGGCTTTTCGGTATGATAATGTGGTACCACATATCGTGCAACATACGATATGCAGAGGCTACTGATTGTATTATTATTGGAGTGTAGGAGAGGGTCGACTTAGTACGGGAACACAGGAGAACATGTTCCAATTCAAACATTGTCAGCAGGAGCATGAAAGAGATACAGCATTGGCCGTACTGGTTCCATCACTCGACACGGGGAAAGCTGTGAATGGGTTGGCTGTATTTCGGTTCCACTGTACTAGGTCCTCTTTGCAAACGTGGATAATGGGAACGGCGGGATGATCTCTTGTCCCTGATTTGAATTTTGTTCGCGTCGGGATGGCTTAACAGCTTCGCGAACCAGAAGCTCGACCTTGCGCTACCATTTTCCTATTTTCACCACAATTTCCATCGCTTAGCGCATTCTACACCCTCAGCGAGTGTACCCACCCGCGCATCAATCGCATATCCTTCTTTCTCAAACTTTTTGCATTCATCCCACAGGTCCTTCAAGGGGACTGAGAAAGTCTCGATGAATTCGTTATCCTCCAGCGACGGCTGTGGATTTTGGTTTTCCGGAAGCGAGAGATCCACCGTGACATGAATCATGCGCAGATTTGTGTTGCAAAACCCAGGATCTGCTTCCTTATAAACATCGATTTCAAACCGTATTCGAAAGGATATTACGCACCGTTGAACATGATGGGGCTTATGCCAAAGTCTCCATGGATAACCTGACCCACGTACCCGGTCTCCTCTTTTAGCTCTCGGACTGCGCACACCTCAGGTGTTTCATTGGGATCGATAAGTCCAGCTGGTACTTCGATTACGGTAGCATCAACGGGGGGACGCCATTGCTTTTGCAAGAGAATCCGTGGAGAGTCGTCTGGTTTGGAGGGGTCTTGCAGAACCGCTAGGATGCCCACACCGTCGATGTCTGAACCTTTGGGGCGAGTAAGACGCTCGCCTGACTCCCATGTTCGCTCGACGCCTTCTGGGTCTGTGTAGGTGATTCTGGATGCGGGTCCCGGTCAATGCGAGTCACATGACTGTGTTGGATGGCCGAGACTCACTTCACGAGAGTTGCCCATTTGGCATCCTTGTAATCCTTGAAAAGGTCAATTTTATCTGGAACCATGGATGTTGCACGTCATACCAATGGCTCAACGTGGACGACTTTTGATTGTTTCGCCGTCGCCATATCTATGGTCTCGTATAATCTGCGTTGGTTGGGTCGGTCGAGGTCGGGATGCGACTTCCAAGTTTGTGCGGGGCATGGCGCGCTCATAACGCGCCAAGAAAAGTCACCGCGATTGAAGTCGAACGCGTTCTCTTCCGTCACACCTCTACCCGCGCATCACCGGCCATTTCTGAGTATCGAGCATGTCTTTGGGCTCTTTGATAACATCTTTTGGTGCAAATGTTTCAAATTCGATCACGGAACGTCGTGTTGCCCTGTACGGCGCTCGCTGCAATCGACTCTCTTTACCTATATCAAGCCGCAGAAAAAGTACACATTTAAAGTGTTGTGTTCGACTTCAATTCAACCCGCTCGACTGATATGCGCTCGGTACATCCACTGCCGTTTAGTAGCCTCGCCGGACGGGTGTCGTTTGGACGTGTGCAGTTCGTGTCTCATCGGAAGCGATTCATTTTCTAATGTCGACCGCGTCGCTGGGTTATGCTCTAGTGTTGGCGTTCACCTCAATCCGGTATTAATAGTCCATCCATATTGAATTCGATAGTCTGTTTCGGGTCTCGGGCGCTGCCCCAGCTAGCAACCTGGCTAGCCTACTTAGGTTCTGCAGGGACGTCCACTTTCCTATAGCGGTGGGAACGCTGAACGGAGACATTGAGTCGTGGTCGTTGGGCCGCCGCATTTCTTACGCCGACGTCGACGCCGTTAAACTGCTACGCCTCACGTCAAAGGCGCGGCGAGTACTCAAGTCCACGGCGTTGCTGGATGGCGACCACTTGTGGTGTTTCAAAATACGAACATCAAAGAATTCTACTCGCGTTGACGCAATACCTCCGAGGCACAGAGCTGATACAGAAATAGATGCAACGAGGAGTTGCATTGCCAACGATAGATGTCATGTGGCCAGATTGGTTCCAGCGCTGCATGTTGCAGGTCGACCGACCCTTGACAATTCACAGACGCTACAGCAAGGCACATGCGTACTTGAGCCATGTCACCCGCATCAAGTTGCGGCAGTCCCGGTTTTGGCAGGCCTGTGCTGCACTGGACATCTTTACATCTCGACAACTTCTCGTATTAGCTATTTTCTCCACAGTTTTCCAAAGTATTGTCCGAAATGCATCGGAAAGTTGCTCCACTAAAAAGCGACAGTGGTGCCGCGAGTCACGGATGGGCCCAAATAAGATCGTCGCTTCACCAATGCCACTTCCGCGACTTAGCCTCGATGCTTTTCTCTCCACTGTAGATAGCCTGGGGGTCTTCGCGCTGTTCTCCTTTTGCTATATTCATGCTTCAGGTTCCGCAAAGTATCGTCCCCTGCCAAGCCAGATGGAGTGGAGAGGGTGGCGCGGCTAGCGCACTCGCTTCGTCTGTTCCTCGCTGTGTTTCCATGGGTTTGCCGTTGCTGCATGCACGCCATCACCGTTTTGGCGTCAGGGAGGCGGCCCGGACAGCGAGCGTGCCACCCATGCTCTCGCTCGCACTACCGACAGGCCATCGACAATTGTGCTTAAAGAATTTTGCATGCGAACGAGGAGTGTTTGCTGGAAAATGGAGAGACTGTAAAAAAAGCATACTTGGTCCAGTTGAAACGTTAACTAACGTGACCGATTGCTCTGTATAGCGGCTGGGCGCAGCACCATCAATTGAAACATCAAACACGTTCAGCACAGGAACGGCTAGCACCGTTTGAAGCTGCTGTCCAGAATAGGCACTGTACAGGCCAATGGACCCAGTTATTGGCCACAACCGCTCGCTTCGCGCATGTGCTATGATAGTCTTCCAGAGCGCAAGAAACTCAAAGCGTCCAAGGTTCAAACATGCGGATGCCCACATAGTGCTGGGGTGGGTGCCATACCGAGGAGCTCGATCTGCCTCTTTAGTGAGCAGAGTCCCAGCTCTCCGTTGTGTGTTCTTTCTTTCTGGGTGTCCTCGTCCATCAGACCTTCGTTGAACAGTGTGCTCTGATCACACGTCCTTTCTTTTCTTCTTACTTCACTGTACCAGTCGCAGAACTATTTCGTCACCATAACGCTCCTTCGCTGGTCTGGAATCCACAGGGGTACGTTTTGTCTATAGCTGAAACCACCTATCGCGCGTCCTCCCACGTAAACAACCGTTTCGGTATACTGTAACAACGTTGTTCCGCAACCGTGACCCTTTTGGATCTTGTCCCGAGAAACCAATATCGAATCCCTTAGCGCCGCAAGACTTCGAGTCGTTGTTGAGTGCGGTCATCGTTCCTTGATAGTAGGCGTCGTATCCGTCTGTCCAGGGTTCAGGTTTCTCCAGTCATTCGTTCTGTTCAAGAGATTAATCTTTACATATCATAATATTCGGCAATGGGCAATTGGTTCGGGAACCTTGATCTTGCCTACAAGTACACGTACGTCAACATTGTTGAAGAGCGCTCTACCTTCGCTAACCATCGCAGAGTTGTGTTCATATCGTTGTTGCTTTTGACTATTTTGGTTGGATTAGTAAAGGTCTTCTTCGTTCGCAGGAAGTCAGTATGGCCCGGGAATGTCGATTGCACCAGACTGACAAGGCAACAGGTTGAAGAAGCTAGCCGCAAAGCAGAATGATGGTGCCGGCATCAAAGAGGAACGGATGGAATTAACCGGACGGGAGAAAGATGAGGGAGACTTCTTCGGCATTCGTGCTTTGGAAGCGGGATTCTACGCAGGCGTAGCGCAATCGCGCCCAACCTCAAGAGCAGGATCGGTCGGAACAAGCCCCTTCATGAGCACGAGCACTCTGGTTGGTGGTATGCACTCTCCCAAGGACTCGATGAACAGCAGTGTTACCACGCTCCCGCTTGCTCGTACAAAGGAGCGCAACAACAGCTATCGCGACTCGGATACCCTGCCATCCCCGCAGTCCCCACCGCAAAGGAGGAAACCTTCAGCTCTCAAACTAGCGCCCTCCACCGCGGAGTTGACTGGAAGACACAGGCTCAGTGCTGGTGTTGACATGAACCGGGAGGTTCCTCTATCCCCATCGACTAACCAAGGACTATCCTCCCCCGCATTTGACGACTCAGACTGCGGCGAAAGCGACGGACAGGTATCGCCACGGTCGCACCGATCTACCTTTACGAAACTCGAATACTACTCCCCGAACCCGCCGCAACTCCCAATGCCGCAGCCGGAAGGCTTCCGGGCATCTTTTGTATCGGTCCACGAGCAGTACAAGTCGCGAACTGCCTCTCTGCTCATGGCGTCGTCGCCCGTGCCTAGCGGATCCACTTCTCCAACGTATCCTGCTGAGGTCAAGACCCCTTCGATGCCCGGTATTACGCTGAACGATGGCGACCTCAGTACGTTGAAAACTCCTTATATAGTAACCCATTACACCAATACCTTGCAGATTGGTGACACACTGAGGATTCTTGCTGACTCGGCGCAGATGCTCCTCCTCAGTCTCCATATCTACTCCTACCACGGACGTACCAGCCGACCCATCAACGCGACGACAGCGACTCGAGCAGCCTCTACAACGAGAGGCGGCACAGCATAATAGAGTATGGGTCCAAGCGCGCATCCGCAGTGGCCCCTGTCCCCGCAAGCAGAGACGACAACCGCAAGACGCTCCTTCCCCCCAGCGCCGCAGTGGAAAGTCGATACAGCGAAATCTACGACGCCTACTACCGACGATCGATGCTCAACGGCGACCAAGATCCCAAGGCATGATCGCAATCACACGAACAAGGCCACGTTGACGGCAAGCAAGATGCGGGCAGGGCGGCTTAAGGACGTTGGATTTGGGTTCTTAGTTTTGGAGAGGCTGATGGGGCATTTTGGCACTAACACATGGCGTGTTTTCGCTTCGGAGCTTTTCAGCGCTCAGCGGAGAGTGGCACCGGAGACGCACAGGGCGCGGTTCGCACAGCAATTGCAATTGGGGGTGCGTTTGCGCATGGCACGGAAGTTCGTGTTCACAGCGATGGGATTCCAGTCGCGTACGCTCTCTCGATTTGTCATATGAAGGGTGCCTGGGAAGAATGATGGTGATGGTGGTGGCTGTGGAGGCGACGACGACGACACACGCGTCACGGCCATACAGAGAGACTTGGATGAGGGGACGCATATCCGACTCGCTGTGCACGACGTACTACAACATATACCGACCTACCTACTCTTAGTGTAATTTCTATTCGCCAGCACCGGATGCAGTAGGCATCGAGGCATAGCTTGGCAGAGCACATCTCGCCGCAGGATCATAATACCCGTTTCCTTTGCACGAGGCTTGCATGTGAATTCTCTTTTGTCCTTTGTTCGTCTTTGGCGACTGACGATGGTTCGAGGAGTACGGGGAGGAAATGAGATGGGTACATTTTCACGTGTCGGTCGGACCACCGGTAGAGCGATTGGCTGGCCCCTGGCAGAAGCGAGGCGGTGAGGGCGGGCGATGGCGAGGCTCAACGTCCTTTCTTAAGATCGCCACGCGCCTGGAATCAGGGCCCTTATCGCCTAGCGACCCTGGTTTTTGCTGTTCCGACCTGCCTGCGCACCCGAGCGTGTGCTTTCTCCAGGTTTACGAAGTCGTTTCGAGAACGTTTGCGATATGTCGACCATGACGACGACCGAGACGACGACGACGACGACGACGACGACGACGGCCACTGCGACGGGCGCGCGCAGCTCGTCGACTGCTACGCTCCGCGCACGGCCGGCGGAACAGGCAAAGGGGACACTCAGTTCGATTGAGACGCGGGACAACCGCGAGTTCCGGCGGCTCGAGCACCACGAGGCAGACGTGGTGATTGTGGGCGCGGGCGTGATTGGATGCGCGGCGGCCGTGGCCTTTGGAAAGCAGGGCCGCAGCGTGCTGCTGCTCGAGAGGAGTCTGAAGGAGCCGGATAGAATCGTGGGCGAGCTGCTGCAGCCGGGCGGGGTGCGGGCGCTGGAGGAGCTGGGCATGCAAGGTGAGACTTTGCCATACACTATTCAATTCCTATGAACGGGGAGTGAATGGAATGAGAAGACGGACATGTGCTGACCAGCTGCCAGACTGCCTCGAAGGCATCGACGCCATTCCCTGCTACGGCTACCAAATCGACTTCCACCGCGAAAATGTCCATATTCCGTACCCCTCCAACCTCACACCTACATCCAACGGCCGTCCGGAAGGCCGCTCCTTCCACCATGGCCGCTTCATCCAGAAGCTCCGCGCCGCCGCCCGCGCTGCTCCAAACGTCACCATCGTCGAAACCACCGTCACAGACATCGTCAAGGACTCGTACACGAATAAGGTCCTCGGCGTGGAAGCGCAGACAGAGGGAAAGCCAGACTACTACTTTGGCTCGCTGACGCTCGTCGCCGACGGCTACGCGAGCAAGTTCCGCAAGGGGTATATCAACAAGACGCCAGAGGTCCGGAGTAAATTCTACGCCTTGGAGCTCATCGATGCGGACCTGCCCATGCCGAACCACGGGCACGTCATCCTCAGCGACGCACCCCCAATCCTCATCTACCAGATCGGCACACACGAAACGCGCATCCTGATCGACGTGCCCGAGAACCTGCCCTCCGCCAGCGTAAAAGCCGGCGGCGTAAAGAACCACCTCCTGAACGTCGCGCTCCCCGCGCTCCCCAAATCCGTACAACCCTCATTCAGAACAGCCATTGAAACGGGCAAGCTCCGCTCAATGCCAAATTCATTCCTTCCCCCAGCAACGCAGAAAACGCCCGGCCTGCTCATCCTCGGCGACGCAATGAACATGCGGCATCCACTAACAGGCGGCGGCATGACAGTCGCTTTCAACGACGTGGTGCACATCTCACGGCTGCTCTCCCCCTCGCACGTCCCCAGCCTCGAAGACACGCCGGCCGTACTAAAAGCCCTATCGCGCTTCCACTGGGTGCGCAAAGACTCCTCCTCGGTAATCAACATCCTCGCCATGGCTTTATACTCTCTCTTCGCAGCCGACGACGCCGCGCTCACCGCTCTCCAAAACGGCTGCTTCCGGTACTTCCAGCGCGGCGGCAAGTGCATTTCCGAACCGTGCGGCTTGCTCTCCGGCTTGCTGAAGAACCCCTGGGTGCTGGTGTATCACTTTTTCTCCGTCGCGTTTTACGCCATTTGGTGTCGCGCGATGCAGGGGCCTGTGTGGCGCATCCCGTATGTGTTGCTTGTGGAGAGCGTGCTGATTATTTGGAAGGCGTGCATCGTTATTGGGCCGTATCTTGTTGCGGAGATGAGGGCGTAGGAGTAGAATTTAAAGGGGAAAGAAAGGAAAGGAAAAGGGCGTTGGGTATGGTTGGGATTGCATGATAGGGTTGGGTATATGATAGTAATTTTAATATCTTGAACATGAACATGATGATGGGCTGGTGGTGGTGTTGCATCTGCGCGTGGGGTGTTTGGCTTTGGATGCATCTCGGGGATGCCGTGCGGGCTCACGTGTCGGCATCTGACTCCAGCGACTCGTATACACTTTCTGATCTTGGCTTTGATACGCTGCGTGTGCGTGCTGCTGCGTTGTTTTTGGATGTAAGATCTGCCCTTAGCACCAAGGCTTCTTAGAAACGCGAAATATCCTCGCCTCTTAGTCTTGCGCGGGAATCCACTAATCCGGGGGAAGGATGGTGAATGGGTGGTTGAACATTGTGCATGCTATTAATCTCGGGGGAGGGTGTTGTTCGGCGAGGTTAGGAGGAATTGAGGTAAAGATGGGATGAAGGTTGAAGGGGAAGGATGGGTGGTCGAGTATTGGGGGTTTGGGCGTGTGGTGTTTGCTGGCGGGTTTGGAGGAAGAGTCGGAAGAGGGGAAGGGTGGGTGTGGATGGTACGTCAAGGATGGATTTTAGGGGCGGTTTGTCCTGTGCGGGTGGTGGCGTGTGGGTGCGTGGGTTTGCGGACGGGGGGACTTGGGTTAGGTTGAAGCTCTCACATGGACGTCCATTTTCAATCGCGCCCTTTTTACTGTCCAGTTTCTGGATATGCTCGAGCTAGATGCGGGAAAGGCTTCAAGCGTAAATAAGAGATAGTTAGATATAGGTTAGTTCATACAAGTCTAGGTTATTTTTGTCTATTTTATCTTAATAAATGCTAGTATCCTTAACCAGAGAATCTTCAGAGGTCAGTATGGCCATAGTCAACAGAAATAATGTAGGAGCAGTCACTAAATTAAATGCCAGTATATCTTTTGGTGGGAAAGTTGTCCTTTGTGAAATGTTCTTTTGGGGTATATAACAAGATGATTAACCCTTCGGTCGATAGTTGTGGACGAAATAAATTCCATTCTTGGACCCTCAAAGACTTTTATGTAACGTAGCTTACGTATGTTAGTAGGTAAGCTAGGCTTGTGCTGGCACGCCTATCTGTTGGCTAAGAAATAACTTACCGGGTTACCGCTAATCCTCACTTCTAACAAACTTTAAGCAGAGAGTAATGACTACTATAGAAAGCGAACTATCCTCAGATTTAATCTCGCTCATTCGAGCAGTCGCGAACAACTCAGGGCTCCCGCTTCCTGATAATTCTCGCAGTTTGTACTCTGAGTAGTCGTCAAAGAGAAGCGTACTCTCAGGATGGCTGTACTCTGATTTGTCTTTGACAAGCGGACTTCTCTTGATGAATTCGTAAAATCTTATTACCCCAGGGCCGGCAAGTCGACATACTGGTTTGTCCTCCCGCACTGTAAAGGAAAGACTAAATTTCGTATTCCTAACTGCGTGCGTGACTAGTAGGCTACGAATTTCCGAGGGTTCTATTTTGTAGATGCTCCAGGGGTCCAACCACCCAATGGAGAGGTTTTTCTTAGCCAAGGAAAAGGCAGGCTCAGTGAGCGAAAAGTCTTTCGAACTTGTGATCCAAAAAATGCTGTTATCACCGCGAATTTCGACTGGAGACTGGAGCCAGAATGTTCGCATTGTGTGGGAGCGGAGGGCGTCTTGCATGAACCGGCGCTGAATTGGTCCCATTATGTTGAAGAAGTCTTGTCTGACGTATACGCTGGCTGTTTCACTCGAAAAGGGGTATTTAGGGCGCTTAGGATGTCTTCGATGGAGTCGAATGTATTGATTCCCGTAACTGGAGCTTGAGACTTGTTGTAACGTGATGACTGGTTGAACGTGAATGTCCAGTTCGCCAGCAAAGGATACACCGCTTAAAAACCTTGAACGCGGAAGCCTAAAATGATCAGCACCATACTCTTTGCATTCCAAAAAAGCGTGCCACAGCCCTTTTTCAGCTTGATCCTTCGTAAGAATGAACTCTGCATGAAGGCCTTTGCTAGTCAATGTAGAAGACATCCTCTGATTTAGGACTCCAGCTGACCGAATCTTTCCCGAACGCTCGAAATACTTCGGAGAAGAAGCGAGTAGCCCGGTATAAACTTCCCAAAATGAGTCATTGGGGTACCACGCAAAAATACTTTGGTCGTCAGAAGTCTTCATGATCTCCTCTTGGAGTCTGATGAACGATTTTCTCCCTTCACCATAGAGTAATGGCATATGTATGCCAAACAAGCCTAGAAGCGAATACGCAACGTCTTCCACTCTTTGAGTTTCTCTCCGCGCAGCCCATGACATTCTGCTTGCAATGCTGCAAGTACTTGGATCTTCCCCGGCAAGTACTTTCGCGTCGATTGTTGTGATATCCTTGAGACACTGAATCAAGTTCGCTTTATCCTCGATCTTGTGCCAGTCCTTTGAATAGAATGTGACATCATAAGGCGCAATCAGCTCTTGCAATGTCCATCCACGAGTAAACCATCTGCTGTTTCTGAACTCGCTAGAAGCTTTAACATTACCTCCTTTAATATCTGGGACATCCGAGAGATATGCATAGCATCTTGCCGCATCCTGATACCAGCGAAACATAGAGTTCAACGATTCCGAAAGCTCCGCGCTGCTCGATTTGTCGATACAACAGGTGTCTACCCAGAAAAACTGAAGGCCATCCTTCTTCGCTTGCTCTCCGCAGAAGCGGATTTTCTTATAGCCTGCCTTGTGCTTGCCTGCACCCTCTATGAAGTCTTTGAAGGTGACTTCTTCTTTTTCCCAGGTGTGTGAGAGAATCGCATATCGCGGAATCTCCTCGCCAGCCCTCTCAACCAGGCTGAATTCGCCGCTATCTTCGATTTGCAAAAGACGCATGACATAGAAGGAAGTCTAACAGCGAAATAACTAGACAAAGTAATTAGGCGAAAGGTCTATGATTCGAGCAGACGGGCGGACCGCAACTGTGTCGGAAAGTAGATCCCAAAGGATGATCACAACGTTCATCCGTGAGGAAAGAAGGCTGGGCATCAGCTGCGGGGCTGTAGGCACAACGTTGCACGGGGTGAGCCCTGTAAAGCGCTAACACTCATATGGTAAGCGTCTTCCCCTAACGCGGTCGCTCGTGTAGAATAACCGTGATGTAGTGCAGAAACTAGAGACTGCAGCAGTTACTACTATGTAAAGTATCTACTATCATAAAACGTCTTCGCGACTAGAGCCCTCTACAACAAGTAGTGATATCCATTGGCTTAACTCTACAACCCTTTACTACTCTACCGTTTGGCGTAGATAGACCCGCCGCTACCTTTTCTATTTCTCGGGTTTCACACTTAGCTTAAGTGCGCATTTACCCAGCATGTTATCGGTCTCCAAGCAGTGTAGGATGGGCGGTTATTCCAGTTATCGAAGCCGAGTAGAAGGAAGATATGACGTGTGCGAGGATTAAGTTAGGTTGATGGTTGGGCGATGTGCAGTTTGGATGGAGATCCTGTTGCGATGATGGTGTTATTCTTATATACTGGTTACAGTGACTGTACTTTGTATCTGAAGTTGTGAATCGGGTAGAGTGTAGAGATGTGTTCATCTTGGGAGTATGATGTTCTCGTAGAGCCTGGTGATGTTGTGGCGCGTGGTATACCCTGCATCTCGAATAGGGTGCCTAATCCCTGCGATTAGAAAACCTGGAGAATTTCATGACTTGTTTTCTTCAATCAGGTTAGGGTTTTGATGTTTGGTGTGCTATTTTGGACTATCGCGAAGTAAGATATGACGGCGTAGGATCATGGATGAGATAATAGATCATGCGTTCCCTGGAACCACAATGCAAGTTTGTGCACGTTGACTCTTTCAAATTCCTTTACAGTGAGGTCGCTCGTTTCTCATGGCCGTTGTACAAGATTGATGGAGAGGGGCAAAGCGATTCCTTATTGCAGACAGGATGACACGCAAGAACATGCCTGGGCATAGGAGATAATATTAATTTATATGGTATACTGATGTAGATAATGTAGATATCAATCCTAATACCGAAGCTACTATAATTGTACTCTAAATTACTCCTATTGAAACGTCTGGCGAAATAGGACACACGTATCAGAGTGGATATCCCTCTAAAGTACAATTGACATAGTCAAACCACCCACGATGATCACCGTCACAGCATGTGCAGCACTAAATTCACGAGCAGCACGGCCTGGGAATTCTTGTGCCGGCACAGAGGAAGAGCTGGTATTCTCGGATGACGATGTAGTGGTGGCAGGAGACTCCGGAGCGCTGGTCGTGTCAGGGGCGGCTGAAAGCTCTGGGGCAACGGTCGGTTCAGGAACGCCCGAGGGGCAGTGCCAATGATCTCCGTGAGGCGAGCAGGTAGCGTCAGCTGTCTCCTCCGGCGAGTCTTTCGTGCTTTCAGTGCCGGTCTCTGTAGGCTCGTCGCAGTGCCCTAAACGGTCAATCGTCAGTGTTCGTTTTGTATGCGCATAGACGTTTAGGCAGAGAGGACAATGGCTTGGTTTAGATCTGGGGTATACACCTACAGTGATCTCCATGCGGGGAGCAATCCGCTCCAGTAGGGCTCGGTGGAAGCGTCTCGCTTTGCTCTTCAGTCGTAGCACAAGCGGTCACGTATGCTGTTTCAGTCGTAATCGAGTACCCGGCGGAGGTCAGCGCGTTTGCGTCATAAATTCCGTAAGCAGTGAAGGAGCCTTCGGGCGAATCTTCCAGCGTCGTCCAGACATATACAGTTGCGCCGGTAAAAGCATCAGAAGCGGTTGAGTATATTTTATCCATAGACGACTGGAATTGGCTGAAGTCGCTCAAGGTTGCGGCAATGGCGAGATTCGTTTCGGTGGATGTTTCACATTGAGCGTGAGTGCCAGCAGACATTGCCAGCAGCATCGCCGAGACAGCAGCATGTCTGGACGCCTTTGAGATGAAGTACATGCTGAAATACTTATTGATGAAACTTTGTTGTGCTCGGTGTGGTATATGTAGTAATTGGTATGCTCGTGGGAAAGAGCAATGCGAGAAGGTCGCCTCGTAAGGGTGTGTCGCCAATAAGTACACCCTCGGATAATCATTCACTCGAAAGTCTAACTCCTTTTCTGTCACAATACGGCATGGCTTGACAGCGCGGCTGAAATCAATCACACATTGCTGAGCACCTTGGTGGACGACATAGTATCAGCGCACCACCGCAAGTGCAGCTTTTAGTCGTATTTGGAGACATATTTATTCTTCAGGAAGGTCGCTTATGTCCCGCCTACTCAGAGGTAGAAGGAGTAAGATTGGCAGTCTTGGTACTCTTGGTCCCAAGCAAAATGCAAACCTTGATGGCCAGTTTCGCCTCCGCCTCGCCAGTCATCTCAGGTGCCGTCTTTCTTAGAATCAGTCTATTGGCCAACGATTCTACGGAAAATCATGGTGCTCGTAGGATCAAGTGCTCCTTCAGCTTCGTAGACGGGGAGGAATTGTAGATAAGCACGGCGTAACACCTCCAGATGTAGAACAACAAGCACACTCTTCTGCTCCTTCGATCGTCTATATCAATACCTCTTACACTATACAGGTCAGAATTAAACAACCAACAATGGTGTCTCTCAAACACGTCCTCGCTCTCCTTCCCCTCGCGTTCCACGCCACCATCGCCGCCCCAAATCCCTTCCCCGAAGCGTTCGGCACTCTTCAAGAACGCCGCTGCGTACCCCCAAGCAATTGCGGCGCTGCTGTCGGCACCTGCGAATACTGCTGCTCTTCTGGAGTTAGACCTAATAGTGCTGTGTGCCACACGCACGGAGGCACCTGCTCTAATGGTATGCAGCTCTGATCTTGAACGGCTGTGTGAAGGGATGTTGCTAACGAGGTGATGTCGATGATAGGTACACCTAGGTATCACTGTGACGATGCTAGTCGTCTGGCTGATGAGTAACGGTACCTTTCTAATGGAGGATCCGTACAGGTCTAAGCTAGGAGGTTGAGAGGATTTGTCCTAAACAGAACGGTCGCTACACTAGGAAGATTGCGTTTCAGTTTATATGTCCCTTGGTCCCACTCGTTTAGTAAAGATTAAAATACATTCCCACCCTTGTCAGGTTTATTCTCGCTTAGTAGTTTGACAATTCCTTTGAAAGAAAAAAAGCCGATGAGAATATTGTCACTCACGAGAAGATCTAAGACAGGCATAGCACCGATTTACAGAAATAAAAGATCTTACTCAGGATATGATAGATTCTGTGCTTGTAGTTCTTACTCCTTCTGCCGCGAGAGAGAATTTCCCTTCCCATCCTTGAATTCGGTGATAGCCGTTTCCCTCACGATTTGTGCCTTATTGCCGCTGTGAGCGTCTTCGCTCTAATTATCATTACTCGCGTCTCCGTCTCTACTTTTCGTGCCTGTAGTGGGTAGTTGGCCTACATCCCGCGCCATTGATATAAGCACCTTCCCTCGTCGACAACGGTCAGCTGCAAATTCCAGAGCTTCTTTGATTGCAGAAATCCGGTATATTTTCGCAATTTCTGATACGGCAAGGCCATCTCGAATAAGACTAAAAGCCTCATCCAAACCATGCTGAATCTCGTGTCGTTCGGCGCTATGCACCCAATCCCTCAGACGAAATAATACGATCCGTACGCCTCTACACTCCTCATATAAGAAAGGAGACAAAGGCGAACCAGATAAAAGCCCATAATGAACAAGGGTTCCACCATTGGCGAGTGAGTGGGCCAGGTCATTACCCTCGCTGCCACCAACTGCGTCGAATGCCACAGCCAAGCCTTGGCCTTGAGTCAACTCGTAAAGTTTGTGTCTAAGCCCACTATTAGAAGTGCAGACCACGGCCAGGACCTGAAAGTGGTTTCCTAGACGATCTTGAGCGTCCGGCTGGCTGGTGAGGGCAATTGGCCGCATTCCAATACGATTAAGCATTCGTATAATCATCTGACCGATAGCAGAAGTGGCTGCGTTGACTACCACATAAGCTGCCGGGGTTAGCGGAGCATGCATCTTCACCATCATCCGGGCGGTGAGTGGGTTGATATATGCCATTGCAGCTTGTTGGTCGGTAAGGTCCATAGGTACAGGAAAACACCATCTCTCTTCCGTGATTTTGATCTCCTGCCAGGCACCTGCACTTCCTAGCGGTAACACGCGGTCGCCAACCTTCAATTCAAAGACATCCTTGCCAATAGACTCGACCACACCAACGCCTTCAAACCCTGGAACGAAAGGCAGTGGGGTCCTCGTGGGGTAGGCACCGGTAATTGGGATCAAATCCGAGGGGTTCACGCTAGCCAGCAACATGCGCACAGATACCTGCCCAGGTCCAGGAGTTGGAGGATCGTAGGTTTCGCAAACGACCATCTCCCTCGGAGGGCCAAATGCCCGTACGATGGTCCTGAGCATAGCTTCCACGTCTTGTGCGATTTGGGCGATTGGAGAAGTGTGATCACGGTCTTTTTCCGCGGACCTAAGCACGGACCCCGCTTAGCGCCAACCTTTCCCGGCCCTCATTGGTCCCAGAAATCGGCTGCGCGGCCTCTGGTCGGGTCCTACAGCTCGTTTCGCCGAAGCTTGACTGGCTACTTTCTTTGTATCACTTCACCCATTTGTGGCAGAAGGACTACTTCGTCCCAGCAGCACTGTGCCTCAACCTCAAGCTTCTAGGCAGTAATCGTTCTGCCTTACGCTCACACAAAAAGGAATCCGTAAATGCTAGGTCGTTGCTGCAGATGCATGAATGATGATCAATTATTTGATAGTACTTATATACGCTCTGCTTTGTTCAGCAACACTTTTACTCGTCGGCATATACGACTCTAGGCAAAGGGTATTTTTTTCAAGCGGACGGATCGTAGTATCGAATAGGCGACGTCATGGCTTATAGTTTTACTTGCTTTTACTAACCTGTTAGTCGGTAAGGGATAAGCACACTCTTACTTCTGGTATGGAAAGGTCGTGATGTTCTAGTAGTATAACTTATACATTGCAAGTTAGGAGCATCGAGGTTAACCATTAAATGATTTCTGTCATGAGATATGGATGAGATTGTCTATCTTGTTTTCCATGAATCACTGCTACAGTCGAATACCGTCTTCAAGCCCAAGCTCAGGCTTTGTGCCCTTGTTGAAAAAGAACATGATCGTCACGATAACTTTTCCAACTGCTGATGCAAGTAAGGCGTAGGCTGGACCGACTCGGATATATATGCAAGCTCCGATAAGTGCTCCAATGAATAGCGCGACCAGGAAGCAAAGCCTCCGGTCACGGGCATGATTGCGTCTCTGCCACATGCGTGGATCGACCATGAGATCCACCCACGCTGCCGTGGCCATTGCCGTGCTGATTTCTGTACATGAGAAGGTACGGGAGAGCGTCACCTGTGCCCCGGACGCAAATGAAAGCAGCGCGAGAACAGTGACCGCAGACGAACCCGAGCTGTGTATTCCAAAGACGAATTGTACCGCCGCAGCACCAAAGATGAGTAGGGTCTGGAGAAACTGGTTGAACAAAATCCATATCCTCGTGCGCGGTCCGACCCAGCTCATATGTCCGATCTGGCCAATGATCCAGCTACCGGCAACGAACATGCCTAGTGATGTACCGATGTTCTCCGCACGGAAGAGATCTCCATGTCCGACGCCGAAGACACTGATGGCAAGAAGAACGGTGTTACCTGTTTGGTTGGACGCGAAACAGTGGTAGTCTGGGAAGGTCAAGGCATCTTGAATGCCAACGCAGAAAGTCAGGAGCAAGAGTTGTGTCTCCATGAAAGCGTCTATTTGAAGGGTTTCGGTCAGGTACGCGCGTAGTCCCCTTTTCGAAGGTATTGGAATTACATCTGCACGTTCTTCGTCGTTCTTGCGATTGCTGGATAAAGGCATCGATAAGAGAGTCGTACAGTAGGAGACTTATTGCACGTCGTCGGGGTTGTCGTAGAGTAAGGCAAGAACTTATCTGAATGGACTGGACTTCGTATGGGTGCTTTGGCTGATCAAGGAAATGAGTAGATAAGTCCTGGAAGGGAGTCAATCTGACACATTCCTAAAATCTGTTCGGTCTTCGGCTATCGCGGCGCTTCATACTACAAGTCTGCACTAATAATCAACAAGTCTCAGTATAGGAGGTTTCATCGACATTGTGGAACCGATAGCCGGACGGTACTGCGAGAGCCGGATACCAATCCGAGAACCGGGCACGAGCCCTGACCAACTATCCACACACGATTCTAGGATCCAATAGGATCTCTATTAAAGCTGGTGACATGTCAATCATGGTACACATGGTAGGGATCAGACTGCTATGCGAAAAGTATGGGAGGAGCGGGGAAAGCAGAGTAAGGTAAGTGCGTAATATGGGGAACGTGGACAACATGCTAGGCCGATGCTTCGATCTTAGTCTACGGACGTGGGACTCCGGATCAACCCTTTGAGATATTATGAGGAATGCTGAGCAGTCTATGTGACTGACAACGAAAAGCATTGGCGAAGGGCGAACTAGGTTGCAGCTCTACATCCATCCTCTTCGTAGATTATTGTTTATTGGTTTGTTTGATTCCAATTCGTTCTCTTCCCCGGCAGTAGTTGAATCCATTGTACTTCTAGCCTCTATCCATATTCTATCAAATTAGTGCCGTTTGCACCATCGTTGTCGTCCGAAGGCCTGGCCCAGAATGGCCCGACCGTATTCCCAGGACTGCTGGCGGAGAAGTCAAAGCGGTCCGGCAATCTAAGGCCTTGCCGCTGCGCTTCTATAGTGACAATCGCACTGACACCGTCCCGGAATAGCCAAACGTCATTTGTCTGAAACTGCTCGGTCTCCACCAGAGCGCGCATCGCTTCCAATAATCCCTTGTACTTTGGACTTTGGGCGAGATTCTGAACCTCTTCGGGATCATTTTCTAGATCGAACAACTCTTCTGGGCCGCGGAAAAGGTAATGCTGCAACCGTCTTCGGCCAATCATCACCTCCGGCGTATCGTTCGAGATAGACTCTGAGGTGGTCGGAGAAGCGTTGCGAAGTCCTTCCCAGCTGAGGCTGACGTACAAGTCTGTTGCGAACGGAAAATCGAGACGCCAGGCAATGTTGCGATGATATTTGTAGCGATGGTCACGCACGTATCGAGTGGGCCAGTAGTTCTGGATCTCATGGAAAGTATGGGAACCGTACACGTGCTGCTTCCATTGACTGGCATCGAGGTGGTTGCTCTGAGAAAGGATGCTCAAGAACGATGTACCGCGCCTGCGGGGAGACCTTTCTGTGTTGCTCGTCTTAATTACATCCCCCTGAATACCTGCCCAGTCGATGCAAGTTGGGAGAATGTCTAGAAAAGAGACCAGGTTTGGATTGACAATGCCTGCAATTCCCCCAGGTTGGCGAACCACCAAAGGAAGTCTAACCCCAGCATCGTAGAGAGTAGTCTTGGAATTCAAAAATGGTGCCCCATTGTCACTCACAAAAATCACGAGCGTGTTTTGTTCAAGTCCGCGGTTCTTCAGCTCGTCGAGGATGAGTCCAACACCGATGTCCATCCGACTGATGGACTTGTAGTATTCGACTAGCTCTTTGCGCAACTCGGGTACGTCACTAATGAAATCGGGGATCTCGACGTCTTGAGGCTGATAGTCCGGTACTGTGATGTCCTTTACATCCTCTTCGTCGTTTCCAAAACCTCCTCTGCTCTCGTCACGGTGGGGGTCACGTAAACCGACTGTCAAGTGGAAGGGTCGACTAGTGTCATTGGCTTTGTCGAAAAAGTCGCCAGCCTCTTTTGCGACGCCACACACGTTGCGGGTCAGGCTGGGCGAGTACCACTCCCAAGGGTAAACAGAAGGCGGACCGACATGAACTTTGCCGATAATTCCAGTCTGGTAACCCAATGAGTTGAACACTTGGGGAAGTGTTTCGATGTGATCGTATGTCTGAAAGTGGTTTACTCCGTGTTGTAGACCGTACTGCCCATTCTGGTGGGTATGAAGCCCAGAGTAAATGGTCGAGCGGCTGCCACTGCACGACGCTGTACTTGCGAATGCCTTCGTGAACAATGTTCCTCCAGCGGCAAGTTTGTCGATGTGAGGGGTTTGAATCGCTTTTAATCCGTAGCATCCTAGCATGGGGCCTAGATCGTCGGCGACGATAAGCACGACATTTCTCTGCGTCTCGGTCATCCTCGCTGGATAATCGTGTAATAAGAACTGATGTTGAAGAGGGAGCTCGCGATCAACAACATCCAAGCATATCATCAATTGTCTCGCGAGCTATGCAATCTGATTGTTGCCACCGGCTCGGGGGCGGCTGAGAGCGACCGACCCACCGATAGCCGCTCCGCTTGCCGGCGCCAAAATTGGCGCTCACTTTTCGATGGCACGCATCAAAACAGTGCAATTTCAACCTCGTCTATGACACAGGTCTCCATACCGATAGTCTCTTGCGATGTCAGGGAAGTCACAATTGCTAAATGATATCAATGAATGCCATCTCGGTGCATGGTTCGGTGGTTCGGGCATACTTCAGCATATGTTTGGAGGATGTTTAGAGATTTAAAATCAATTTCTCTTAATTTATGAGGCTTACTGTAGATTAGTATCCCGTCGACGTAATATACAGCCCATGTTATATAAATAAAAGAGCGTAATAAAAAAAAAGTTTGACTGGGCCAGGGTTGAGAAAGAATAATAATGGAACACAATTGATTGTAACCTTCATTAGCCTACAGTCATCTACGATTATCTAAGCATTGGAGTACTATCTAAGGTGCTCTTGCATTGAACTAGGTAGCTTGTGACATTGAGTTTGGAAATGTGCATCTCAGGTGATTGACAGTATGCAGATCAACTATACAAACCGACAAACCGTTACCCTGCGAAGCAGTGCTAGCCACCTTCTACCACATTCAATCATGTGCCTTAGTTTCGATGTGCTCGTGATCCTTGGGCACGTACTTTCCATTTTCTAGATCAGTAAGGAGACGAGCAGTGCCAGCGGTCTCGTATTTGCTAAATTGCCATGCCTGCAGCTGAGCTTCGAAAAGCTCGTCAACTTCCTCAAGCGAACGACCCTGAAACTTGTGAATATATGCTTCGAGTGTTTGTCAGTGGATCGTACCTTGAGTTCTGGGAAGAAAAGGATGGACCAAACTACCGAAAATGCCGCCACGGAGCCGAAAATCCAGCCAATGTTGACACCCATAGATGGTAGAAGATATGGTGTGACAAAGGTCACAAGAAAAGCCGCAAGAACATCACAGGCGGTTCCGAATGCCTGTAACCCACTTAGTCTAGCACTCTATTCCGAGGTGCTCTTGAGCCTACCATTGTCTTCTTACGTAGTCTCACGCCACCGATTTCGGAACCAGTGAGGAAGGCGTTGTTGGATGCTGAAATACGAGTAAAGGCTGGGAGAAGGATGAAGCAGGCAATAAGGGTGTGCGTCTCACTCGTATTAGGATCATGAATCCTACCAAGTCCAGATGCGAGGTAAAGCAGGAATGTGCAGACAACACTGCCGTAGATCATCAGAGGGCGCCTGCCGACGACATCGAACAAGGCAACACCAGTCGTGCAACCAATCAGGCCGACAACTTGGCCAAGCATGGCGTAGGTAAATGACATAGATCCGAGTTTCTGCTGTACGTAGAAGGTTGCGGCGTATGACTGCGTGAATTGGTTGCCGTTCGTCTGCTCTAGGACAAACAAGGTTGCGGTGATCTTTCTCAAAGTCAATACCTTGAATCACACATTAATGACATCGTCATACGCACCCAAGTGCGCCTCAAATGATTACCACGGAAGAGGTCCAGCCAGCTGGCTTCCTCTACATTCTTGGAGTGTTCAATCAACTCTACGATGGCTTCCACCTCAGTTTGTGTTGCGCCGCTTTGGACGTCCCTCTTCGGCCTGATCTTGTCGAGATTCCGTTTGGCTTCTTCTTTGCGTCCTTTCAAAACTAACCACCTAGGGGACTCTGGGGTGAAGGGCACCAAGACTAGGAGGAGCATTGCAGGGATGAATTGCATCGCGGTTGGGACCAGCCAGCCAATGTTACCAGGTTCGTTGGCATATGCTCGAGACATACCTGCACCCCACAAATTTCCGAGCGAAGATACCATAATTAGTGATCCAGCCAAAAGACCTCGGCAGGCTGGTGGAGACGTTTCAGCGTTGTAGGACGGAGTGGCATTCTCTACGACGCCAACGACGAAGTAGGCGATGATGCGACCAACGGTGAACTGTACCCAGTGCGATGCAGTCATCTCAACTGAACTAAGAGTCAGCAACGGTCGCTTGCTTGGCGGATCGATCACTTACTGATGACAGCGACAACCTGGACAGTGCCGATCAGGTACATCGTTTTCTTGTATCCAGCGAAATCGATGATGGACTCAGAACCGAAGCAGCCTAAAATCTTACCGATCCATGGCAGTGAGTTCATGAGGGCTTTCATGGTAGGTGGGAGGACGTGTTTCCCCTTCGCGTCCGTGACGCCGAACCGCGCGACGAAAGACGGGAGTGCCTGAAGAGAGCCGAAGGAGCCTGTGTCACTGTAAATTTGTAAGTATACCTCAAAGTGACTAGCTACGATTAACGAAGGTTTCAGGGTACTTACATGCCGAAGAGCACACCACCAAGGAGGAAGACGACAGAGTTGAAGACCAAGTAAGGCGTAAGCCCGCTCCATCTAGACTCCATCATGCAAGACAACTAAAATCAGCAAAATTTGAGTTTGAGCTTGCTCGTTTATGAAAAGGAGGCGAGCAAGTTTGTTGCAGATGGAAATCAGGTACATATATAACCCAGCCAGGAGGGTTGAGGATCCCATCTCGGATGGTGTGTAGCGAGATCCGGGGGGAGTGGGACGAACGGACCAGATCCAGAGGAAGGGGACAACATTGCGGGCGCCCCGCAAACGGCGGGGAAAAGATTTTGGTGGTCGTGGTTTGGCGCTATTAGCGTGACTAGACAAGGCGGATCTCGGGGTGTCGCGGGCAGTACGGCTAACGGCTGTCGGTGGCGAAGCCGCTGGCCACTGCCGAGACGATATCCCCTCCGACACCACCGATAACCGCCAGCATTCTCTCAAACTGCATACATGTCGCGCACAAACGCTGCGGAGCCGGGTCTCGGCTCATCCACCTCTGGTAGAGGTCACACTGTACCATCTTGTCAACAATGTAAGAACCGGAAGGTAAGTAACCAGTCAGGCCGTGCTTCTTGGTGACCAACCTGCACTTGGTCTTGCAGGCCAATTATCGACTAACTCGTCGATAGGTCAAATGCGACCGTAGGCTCACGGGCTGTACGGGTTGCGAGCGTCTTTGTCTGAAATGCTCTTATGTTCACAATGAGGCGGATGACATTGTGACCATCAGGACATCGACGTCTGCTTACAACCTTACTCAGGCCGGACTGAAGCGCAGACGCGTACTCAAGGCATGCAAGCAATGCCATTCCCAAAAAGCCAAATGTTCTGGCGATGCCCCTTGCGCCCGATGCGTAAATCAGGGTCTGTCTTGCGTCTTTTCTTCGTCTCGCCAGCCCGAGACTCTTTCGACAAATATGCAGTCTCGCGACCCACCGTCGCCTTCTCGCACAAATCGCCAGGCGAACACACCCGCTCCGACTAGCGAAGTCCACACCACCAATGGAGATCTTGGCTCAATGCAGCACATTTTGACTCCAAGCACAATTGTTGCTCATCAATACACGGATCTAGACAATAATTCGATACGGCCATGTTTGGATGCGTTCTTTGACCAACAAGATTCCGTGGCTCGGATCTTTCTTCATAAAGCCACAATCGTCAGCGAATACAATGCAAGGACTTTGAACCCTATGCTTCTCAAAGCAATATGCTCGTTCGGAGCTCTAGTCTTATCCCCGCAATATCCGCGCTCGACGGCAGATGAACAAATCGATCAGATCCAAGCATATGTCCTCGGAGATTTAGGCGATATCACTTTGTCACGGCTACGGATCCTTGTAATACTAATCCATTACCGCCGGGTCACAGCTAACCGGGAGATAATGTGGATGCTTCTCCCTATCGCCATCCGGATGGCTTTGACCCTTCGTTTGAATGTCGAGCAGCAAAAAGCTTCGGTCGTCCTGCAAGAGTGCAACAGACGTCTCATGTGGTCTTTGTACTTGTTGGACGCTAATGTGTGTGCAGGTTTGGACCTCTTCAGTGTTTGCCCGTCTTCGTCTATCTTCGTACGTCTGCCGTGCGAAGAGCATACCTTCTTGCTCGGTGCCCCATCCCAAACCGACTATTTTGACGATGAGGGTTCACCTAGTGGGGCAATGGGAACACTTGCATATTCTGTCAGATTGATGTCTATCCGCCACCGAATACTGGGGTAAGCTAACATCTCATTCCGTCATTGAAAGCTCAGATATGTTATTCTTGAAAGACACATACAACCCCTTGGGTAGCTATCCAAGCACTGTTTCATGCACGGATGACAACTCTTGTTTCGTGACAAGAGAGTCACTGGTAGCAACTTCATCAACCACCATTCGTTATTTCGCGAATAACCTGCATTGGAGCCCTAGTTTGCTGATCTGTTAATGCAGGTACACTCGCCGAGTGATATCACGGCGTGAAACGCCATCAAGCTCACAAGTGGAAGCTCAAGGTTTAATTGAAGAGCTGCACAAATTTAAAGAGAATTTACCCTTGGAGGCACAGGGGACTGATCAGAATCTCATTTTTAGGGCCGAATCGCGGAGCTTGACTTCGTTCGTCATGCTACACACAATTTGGTACCAATGCCACATTGATCTTTATCGTTTCCTTGTCCCAGGGATAAGGGAATCGGTTCCCCCCAGTGTCTTTGAAATAACGCTCCCAGAATACATTGTTCATTGCCAACAACAATGTTTGCACTGGTCTATACAGGCATTGTCTTTCTGGTCACGGACTTTCCGTCTTGAGAGAAGGAAGCGCATAGACGACTGTTTCTTTGCAGTCTGCGCTTGTCAAGCTACCCGGATGATATGCAAGCTCGACCGGCTAATCGTTGATGACCGGGAGTGTTTGACAGACTTGGTTCCTTCGCAAATGTTGGAAGTCATGCAGTTAGTGAGAGAGTCACAAGAAGCCTATCCTATCTCTCGTGCTTGTGTATGTCAGGTCCTGAACGATTCGCTGCTGAATGGCTTGACTGACTATTTCTGGGTAGGTTAAAGATCTGGAACGCATTGTGTCAACGTACCGTGCCCAAACAGATCCTGAAGGAAACGCCCAACAACTAGACCGGTCGGAAAGGTTAGTCTCAGCCCGTGCTTGTCTTAATTTTTACTGATGTTGCTGCAGTCCTGTGTCATCAAGCAGTGCCGGCTTCGAGTTCAGATCAAAGCACTCGATGCTACCGACTACACCAAGTGGTCAGAGAGACGACATGGTAACAACCCATTTGCCGATTGCTTCGGGTACTACTTCATCAGTCGAAGCATCTTTGCCAGTAAACGATACAACTCGATCTGCAGACATCCCTGGGGTAGAACAACCCACCCTCCAAGCTGCAAGGGGAATCTCCTATACAGGCGATCATATGTCTCTGCTTTACGACGCCGGGGATTTCCCAGAACATTTCGGTGGGGAGGCCCCAAGTGAGCAGGAAATGCAACATGATGATTTTCTCAACCAGACCCCGTGGTATATCATCGACCCGTTTGGAATGTCCTTTGAACAATGATCGACTAACGCAACGCGAGTTTATCATTCAAAGCATTCTATAGAATAAAAGATCCATCGTTGCCGGATTAGAGTTCACTAACGATGACCACAAGAATGTAGACAGGGGAAAGTCGCACTTGCAAGTTTTCATGGCTATGTGTGTAGCGGATGATATCGGAGCAAGTCATTAGGGTCATTATGTTAGGGTTGAGAGTTTAGGCGATGCGCAAACCATTGAAGGTATAGGCTTCGAATACCTGACGCCGAGGTACGTCCTTAGAGGCGAGGTGGAGAGGATCACTCCATATTTCGAGGGTGAATATTTTCTCGGTCTACGTCCATCGCGTGTGACTATATGCATGAATTTGTTGGAAATGCAGGTGTGACACGATTGACGACAATAGATTGCAAACACTGGTTTGGCCCCCCCGCTCAAGCCCTCTATTCTTAGTTGTCGCCTCCAATACAACAGACAGGCCAATGGATTCCGAGTTTGGGATTATCGGATTTCGTTCAGATCTGGTCATATGCTGCGAGGTGCAGCCATGGTCTTGGCCCCCGCTTAAATTACCTTGCATGCAGCGAGTGCCGTGTAGCTAAGAGCGGCTAAAGAACGCTGAGTATGCCGAACTACTAGCAGGCTCGAGCCGAAACGAAAACGGGTGGAATTTCGAACTGCCTATGATTCGCGGTCTTTTCTATATTGATGTACAGTTGCCTGGCGGCATGACATCGGCACTTGCATTCACAGCTGTCCATGCTCGAGATGTCTTTCAATCATATCTCGTCAGACTCGCACTGAATGCCTCTCTTTTACTAGACACGTATAATAGCATTCAAAATACACCTAGCTTACAGTATCTCTTTGCCCAAGTATGAGGATTTGAGCATCGACTTCCTGTAATTCCGTCGCTCAGCACCAGCAAAATCACTGCTTCCGCTTTCAAAGGCAAAGAACGCGGCCCTCGTACAGCAGATTTCCCTTTTCATTCACGATCAATCGCAATGGTAATTCCAGACGTTTCCAGGCAGACCTGGGCCCAGCGGGATGAATATCCTCTATCAATACCTCCAAATGTTGGTCTTTAACTCCGAGTGCACGAGGATCTAACTAAAATCTTCTTGAGAATATAACTGCAGACTTTGAACACCCACTATGGCATGGTCGGCCTGTTATCATCGCGGGTGCTATTGCTATACCAACTATGCTTATCATGGCGTGCATAAGGGTGTATAGCAAGTGCTACATGAGACGTAGATGGAATTTTGATGACTGTAAGTTTGATAGAGCCCCAGCCTTGGTACCATCGCGGTGGCTAATTCCAAGTAGCGGTGTTCCTATTGAGTTTAGTGAGCGTTTTTTTGTTTGGTCTCGAGACGAGCTAATTACTATGTAGAGTTGTGGATTATCGCTGGCGATCCTTCAACTTGCATGTAGGCGTCCCTTTGTCTTGAGTGTACCATTAATTAACTGAGGTATTCCAGTAATGGCTGGAGGAGTATATGGATATCACGCTTGGGACCTGAAAGTCAAGAATTTGACGAAGCCTGTCCTGGTGGTAAGCACTAGCTACCTATTAGTAGAGATTGAAATTCTTTCTGATACCGGTGTAGCATTCATTAGTACTGACAGTTGTGAATCCAATACTCACCTGGGGTATCAAACTTGCCGTATATAGTCTCATCTTCGCCTCATTTTACCCCCTAACCTACGTCCGACGAATGGTATATGCCGGACTTGCTGTCAGTTTTGTCTGTTCTGCCGCGATAACCATTTATAATGGCATCTCTTGTGGTCCACGAGGAGGAACAGACCGTTTGGCATTTCTAGTTGGTATGACCGGGGCGCAATGCAGCACCCCTTCAGGTGTTATCCAGATTTTTAGCACTGCCACAGGTGCGGTGAATTTGGTCCACGACTTCTACTTGCTCATACTTCCTCTTCCGGCAGTTTTCAAACTCAATCTCCCTCTCAAACGTAAGATGGGTGTCATGCTTATCTTTCTTGCTGGTACAGGGTTAGTCCTGAAGAAAACCTTGTAGGCATACAAACTGACTCAACATGTAGTGCTTGTGTAATGAGTATCCTAGGCCTCGTATATCGCTATCGGTCGTTCAGTTATGATTCAAATAGCATGTTCGCACAGGACACAACCATGCTGCAGGTGCCGTTATTGATTGTTACGTAAGTCTCCCTGTTTCTGCGCCTAGATGATGCTTCTCTTACAGTAGCTTACCTTTAATTAGCACTGTGGAGTACTGCGTCGGTGTTGTAATCCCATGCATGGCACCATTCGCCAAATTCGCAAGGCATGTGGCCACGACCACTAGGTCGTACGTCAATACCGTATTATCTCAACGAACGTCCTCCGTGGGAGAAGAACCCAAGCATGGGAAAATAGACAAGGATATTGTTCAAAAAGAAACGGCGCCTCATGTCGACACTATTGATAGGATGCTTGCACAGATGTTTCCGAACAGATTGAGCAGATCGACAATGACAGGGGATGGGAAAACAGGCACCAAGGACTCAGAGATCGCATCTTGTGCCGAAGTTCGACATAGTACGAGTCAATGATGAAGTGCTTGAGGTAATGTTCTAATTGTATAGACGAATCCTAATATCACTTCGATACCACAGCCGACATCAAGCACACGCATTCCCGAATGGAGGCTCATCATGTAGGCAGGGTAATGCTCGTGTCTTGTAGTGGCCTTCTCTTTGTTTTCTGCTCCTCGGGGATATCGACGCATGTGGAATAATTCACCTCAAGATTCGAGATAGAGGTCTGTCGTTACGTTGTTGTAGCTGTGGTGCCAGGATTTTATCGAGGTACTAGGAATGTATTCCAGATATGGTATGAAGCACTCACTCGTTAACTGATTCATCATATTTTATCTTTCGGGTGTTTCGAGCGTCCTCGTCATCAGGTAAAGCGTCGCTGTTCTGCTCCCAGTATCGTGAATAGCGACCTGTCATCTTGTTGTGGGCCCTCCCCCTACTTACATTCGTGCTTAAATGCGACGGATTGAGTCATTTGCGCATTGGTCATCCTTACCAAGCTAGCACACGAATTAGGCGCGAGTTATGCAAAGAGGCAAGGGCAAAGAAGGTACAAATGGTACTAAAGCGGCCAACTAGGCACGTGCGGTAGTCCTAAGCAATGCAGCGAGAGCGTACAGAATCACATGCCTAGTTAATGTGTTGCCATATTGACAACGATGAAATAGGCACGGGATGACAGGAGGCTGCATGCACGGTTGGGGCGTTACATTTATGGGCGCATGTGCGCTCACAGACGGACAGGCTTCCTGTAGGATTGATATTTATCTCAACGAGGGCGTGTGTCACAGCGTCATAAAGTGCGTCGGAAACCTTCGTTTTTCCGTAACTTGCGAGGCCGAATTTTTTCAGTACATGCCTTTCAGCTCCCAACAGAGATCACATTATTTGTCCCAGCCTGGAACGTTTCAAAGCCCGCATCGTTTGGCCCCGCGTTGTTCGTGTGCATCCGGTCGTCATTATCCACATTGTTAAAAGAACTCAAGCCCGCAACCCTACTTCTGCTCGATCTAGAATCTGCACTGTGCGAGCGGCTCCCGAAGTTATTAATGAATTTTAAGGCTCCACTGAGCTTTGGTCCATCTAATTTTACCCTCGGCAAATAACTTCTGTTCCCTGTAATTGAAACTTCAAGGTCGAGATCTTCCTCGGCCCTCGCTCTCATATGATGGATGCGGGCGCGAAGAGTTTCAGGGTGTTGAGGTAGCTCTCTGCTGTTAGTTATGTTATGGAGACGATGTTGTTCATACTGGCGTCGGCGTTGATTCTCCACAAAGACGCTCCGAAAAGCAGCAATGCTTGCCACAAGCACAGCAACACATGCTTCAAGGTATTCGAAAAGCAATCCCGCCGTGTAATCATCGTGACCTTTAAAACGGGCGCAAGCCACGCGAGTTATCGTTATTATCATCATAACGACTGAGAGACAAAGGAAAACGGCGATAGCGAATGTTTGTTTCAGCTTGAGTCGAACATTCCGTAGAATCCAAATAGGTATACTGACAACTGCTTGAACGTTAGCAGTAGGCTTTGGACAACGCTCACTGTCGCATACTCATCAGGTCAGTGACGATGTCGAAGATAGTGGCCAATATGTTCATCGTCACCCATGTCGCATGTGGTGTATCCGAGGTGCAGTGACGAACTGTGGTAATATCAGTGTACTGAATTGAGACGAAGAGATATCCACATACGTGTTTCGGTACCAACATATAGACAGATGATGTAGGGCATCACACACCAGAAACACCATGCTATAGTCGATAGCGCTACAGTGAACCAGTAAAATATTGTTACCCGAATGGATACATTGGCGATAAGAATCTTGAATGCAGCTAGGAAGCATAGCTTGACCGAGTAAACAGTGGTCGCTATAACAATAGCCAGTACACGATTGATTTCGTTCGACTTCCTAATAGTCCGAAGGTCCTGTAAAGTAGGATTGATTGTCCTATCATGTCTCATGGCACTAACTAGGAATATCAGGTGGCAGAATCGATAGATCACAACGGTCGCGGAGCATAATGTGGCATATCCGACCAAAAGAATATAATCATCCAGGAACAGTTGCCTGCGAATGATGAGGCGGACAACGACACGGCTAAGCAATGCGATTGTCGCGAGAGCGAAGAAAAACCCAACAGTTGTCTGTAATTGCTCTCAGCTCCGTGAAATATTTTCTTTTCGATCCGAAACACATACTTGGAAGATCTCACGGCTCACTCGGCCAGTGTGATCAATCTTGTAGATGGTAGCGGCATCGTACGAAGCAGGGGAAGACCTTTCCATTCTTTCTAAGTGGCTATCTACGTGGAAAGGTCGATTCACAACAACTAGCAACGACGTTTGGGTCACTTAGTCTTGTTATCTCACGACTTTATTATAGTATCACGTACTCGAGGCAAAGAGGTTGCCTACATGTGCATGAAAAGCACTGCACCGCCCTAGAGGAATCTGTTGTGGTACATACTTCGGTCTCGGAATATTAATAGTTTTCATCTAAATAGTCGGATCATACCCTTGGCTAATGCATGGTGGAGTGCATCATAACTAGCATTTGCTATCGACAGTCGTGATTTGATAAATCCAGGCGGCTGACCAGCCCCAATATCGTTGATACCAGACAATCGGTATATGTACGAAACGGGGGAGGTGATTCCAGACAGACGGTCCGTCCCGGTCAAACCCAAAGTTCGGAGCGAACCAAAGTTCAGAGCTGCTTTGATCGCCCGCGTATCACAAGTGAGATATGCACTAGCGTAATTTGCCACCTGATACGATGTCTAAGCAGAATGGGGCTGAAAGCTGCACCGCCAGATTAAAAGCAGGCAACACTCTCTATTTTCGTCATGGTTCGGTGAGGGCGTACATGCTTCTCACGTGATACAGCAAGGGGATTGAAATAAGGACAAAAAACGTACAACCTCATTTCCATAAATTTCGTAGTATGCTCTACAAAAACACTCACGCTTGCGCTCGTGTAACGTCTGAACTGGCAAGAATGATAAGAATAGGGTATCTATGCCGCCAAAATCGACTCAATGGTCGCTGGCCGTAACTGCCTTCGTAGCAATTAGTTCCACCCTCCGTTTATATATGCTCATTTGATGTTTCACTGGGTCGCCATAAACAACTCTCCTCAACATCTCGTCATCCACCGTGATAGCCTCGACATCCTCTTCTGCCGTACTTCCCAGCTTTTGCCTCAGTACGATCAGCCGCCCTGCATTGCTCAGCGTACACGGCACCACAGGCCATGGCGGAGACGTAACGGTCGTCAAGCTGGTAGATGTCGCAGGCAATGATGCTTTCGACGGTTTCGCATGTTTGCGCGTTTTACCGTTTTTCGTGAGATTGGTGGAGGTGATATTAAGTTTAGACATGGATGCTAGGCTCGAAGTGTAGGATACATTTGGTGAGGGGCTGGACCATAGCTTGAGGAGGCTCTTGACGACTGCCTTGTCTGCACGGGGCACGGGGTCGCCCTCGTTGATGAAGCTGTAGAAGAGACTCTTGCGGTGGCGTTTGTCCTGGCTGGGTTTCAAAGGTAGGAGTGTGATGGGTGGAGCGCCGAATGTGATGCAGTGCACGCGTTTGAAGAAACCGGTCAGGTAACTGAGCTCGGATTCAACTTGTGTGCTCATCATGTGCGCATATAGAAGAGCGGCTACCGCGCCACCAGCAGAGTGTCCTGTGATGAGCAAGCTGCAATTTGAGCGTGCTGGGTTGTCTTGTAGCAGAACACGCAGACGCTCAGCAACGGGCGCTACCATCTTCCTTGCTACGTAAAGGAACCCGGCGTGACAGAGGTTGCCTGGATCGTCCAGAAAACCTTTCGGGCTCGAAGGTGCTGACTTGTAGTTCACAGCCCAGTCCATGAATGTTTGCGAACCGCGAATCGCAAACACTACCGTGTTCATGTCGTCGCGAGGTAGCGATTTCAAGATCATTGCTTTCGTTCCTGAGCGCCAGTCTGCAGGAACATGCGTCTCCGACTCCGTGCTTGGAAGCATAGCTGGGGTATATACACGCTCAGAGTACGCAGCAGCCAGACACAAGAGCGGATACGTAGGCATGTAGACCTTGAAGGGGGGAAGATGTGGTGGCAACCGTGAGTTTGAGTATAGCCAGACTTTGGAGAACATATTCGAGCTTTTGGTGTTTTTCTGGCTAGGGTATACAGCAGCTGCTGCTGATCGATCAAGCGCGATGCTGGGCTGCAGCGTGGACGTGGATGCATATGGCGTCTCGTCATCCTCGACCATGAGGTCCTGCTCTTTTCCGCTGAATATGCCTTCGTCAATGCTGGTGATGACTGCATCAAGCTTAGAGCTCAATCTATCACAAAGCGCTGCACTTTGGTTGATCATTTGCACGCTCTTCTTAGTAACGAGTGTGGTAGGTTTCTCGACAAACGTCGTCATTGTCACTGCCACGCTCTTGTTGGCGAGGTCTACGCTTTTCTGTGCGCCCGAAGAGACATGAGCTGTCAGATCCTGGTAAGATCTCGAAGCTAGCCGTCCAGCTCGATCCCACTGAGTCCTCATAACACCTTGGTTTTGTGGGGGAGATTGTGTGGCAAAGCTGGCTGTCGAGTCGCCAAAGTAAGACTGCGAGTGTTGATAAGGCGGCGATCCTGCATAAGAGTGGTTGAATTGGGTTGGCATTTGTGGAGTTGGTCCATACACTGGGTGATGCTGCTGCGGTGGCGAAGTATAGCCAACAGTGGGAGGAGAGCTCACAGCATAAGCGAAAGGTGGTGGAGGACTCGTAGGGTACCCATTGTGGTGTGGAGCGGGTTCAGAGCTCGTATAGCTCTGTTGTGTATATACCGTCGATTGCGAGGCCTGAACTGGTTGTGCATAGTTGTAGTGTTGCGCAGCAGCGGGCCTTGGAAGTTTCTTCTGCTTCCGCTCCCGGCTCGAGAAGCCAAGCGGCATGGTAATGTCCTCACAAGGATTGCCGTTAAGGTGCGAGCGTCTTCAGCCTTCCAGATTCTTAATGGCTCGTCTGCGATTCAGTCTCCGATGTCCTATTCCGTATGTCGCCCAATGCATCATCGGGTTAAGCTTTTGTCTGGCTCTCTTGGCCTAATCCTAGCTCTTCTCTTCCTACCACTTGGCGCAATAGGCGACGGCGCAACAAGCGACAGTGTGCCGATGGTAATTAGGTGCAAGGCTGGCGTCGCCGTCAAAGGTCACAATGTGAGAGAAGGCTTGATTTTCAACAAAGTCGCAGGTGATGCGATGAGCACTGCCTCACCGCTCCTAGCCTTGTCGTCGCTTACCCAGCCCCACTGTCGATTATCGCACTCTGGTTGGCCGATTAGCTGATCGCCGCTGTTTCACGCATGCTATCCGATGGGGCGATTTTGCGCGTTTCTAAATCTGTCTGGCTAGCCTCGGGAACTTGATATCTTCGCAATAATACTACCGCGCGGCGACTGTCGAAAGCCACATGTACCAAGGAACCTTCACCTCTCCCCATATTGAGTGTTTTGCGTTCAAAGATCCACCTCTTTAGTAATTTCAGTGCCCGTTGTACTATGTGCTTCTTTCGATTTATTTTTTGCATTTTTGATGTTGATGTATGATGGGATGAGTGCACCAAAGAAGCCTTGGTACCCTGCTGATCACGTGCCATCATATCTCAAATCTGGTTTTTCAGCCGACATGAAGATTAGGACATTGCAGGTTTTCTGATAGAATTGTTGAGTCATATTCGACATTAAGTAAGCTTTAGTGTACTTACATCCGCCAGAGAAGGTGAGGTATCGTCCCAAATGTACGTGAGCTCAGACCGATTCTCAAGGACATAATTAACTTAGGATCCTAAGGCACGCCCATGGAAGTATACCATTAACTGTGAGATTTGACTAGGTCATGTATGTCAGATTCTCCTAGTCCAGGATCCTATATGAGCGGTGTCTCGAGACCAGCAATTCCTTGCAGGTGATCAGAAGGTGAACAGGCAAGAAAATTGTCCATATAGTCAGTACATGTCAAACTTAAGTCACCCCTACGCATCCGCTTCCGTCTTTATTCCTCGACAACTGTTCGTCTCCGCCTCCTGTAGCCGCGAAAAGCACTACGAAAGCTACGTCACTCAACCCCGCAGTTGGCTCCCACACAATCCGTCCTACCCCACAAACTTCCCCAGCGCCTCGCACCACTTGCCCTAAGACGCTGCGAACAGCCCACTTGGTGCCATCCATGGCGTGCCGGGACGGCCTCATTCCGCTTTCGAGACGACTCGGGAGTTGCGATTCGAGGGGTAGACGAATTTCGTGGTCTTTGAGTGGTCGATAGCATTGGACCGAGGCTCGAATGACACGACGGATGGTCTAGGCGGGCGGTGCGACGCGGAGGCTTGGAGTTGTGAGGCGCATGGTGTTGTGTTAGGTGCAGTGGGGTATTGATAAATAGGGCAAGGGACGACAGCGCGGGTTGTGCTGTGCTTCTCAACTCCACCCTTTCGTATCACATAGCCTGATTGTCGTCTCTAGATCATCTTCCCACTAGTATACGTTGATTCGTGGTTTTACATCATATCGTGTATTGACTATGGCGGACAACAAAGAGCAGGTGTTTGACATCCCGAAGACGTGCAAGGCGGGTGTTGTTGTCAATGAAGGACCGGACTTTCGTGTCGAAGTTCGAGATGTGCCGGTACCTGAGATAAGTACGTACTACCGTTGCCGCTGTCGTATCCATCCCTAGATGTGGAGCCACAATGGCTGACCACATTAGAACCGGATGAGGTCCTCGTGAAGCTCAACGCGACGGGAGTCTGCCATTCCGACCTGCACTTCATGCTCAACGACTGGGCTCTGCCGAAGATGTCCGAAATGGGCATACAGTGTGCGGGACATGAGGGTGCGGGAGTAATCGTCAAGATTGGCTCAAATGTCAAGACACTAAAGCCTGGAATGAGGGCTGGTTTCAAGGTATACCCCTATTATTTCCACTTTCATTCAAACGTTCTCACAGCCAAGTAGCCCATCCAAGATACCTGCGGGGCCTGTGAGCTCTGCCGCACAGACAAGGAATGCTACTGCACAAAGGCGGTCCTAACTGGCCTGATGGTGAACGGGTCCTACCAACAATACATCGTTTCCCCCGAACGATACACGACCCTCATCCCAGATGGGGTATCGGATTTCATCGCCGGCCCCATCATGTGCTCCGCATCCACAATCTACACATCGATTAAGGAATCCGGACTGCAACCAGGCGAATGGGCGGTGTTCCCCGGCGCAGGCGGAGGTGTCGGCATGCAGGGCCTGCAGCTCGCTAGAGCGATGGGACTGCGACCGGTCGCAATAGACACTGGCGCAGATAAGAAGAAGCTCTGCGTCGAGAACGGCGCGGAGCATTTCATCGACTTCCGAGACACGCCCAACGTCGCTGAGGAAGTGGTCAAGATCTGCGATGGCATCGGCGCGCATGCTGTCTTCGTGACGGCTGTACAAGCTTACCCGCAATCCATCTCTTTGCTAGGAGGCCGGGTCGGAGGAAAGGTCATGTGCATTGGACTACCTCCGGCTGGCACTCAGCGCATTGATGTTGATCCGAACCAGATGTGCTTCAAGAAGCAGTCGGTGCAAGGGACGCTGGTCAGTAGTATGGGGGATGTGGATAAGACGCTGCAGTTTGCACAGAGGGGGCTGCTGAAGCCTATTTGCACGGTGTATCCGTTGAGTCAGTTCAACGAGGTCGTGCAGAAGCTGAGGAGGGGAGAGATTGCTGGGAGAGCAGTGATAGACTTTAACACAGAGTAGAATGAGGGCGCCTGGTATGTTTAGTGCATGATGTATCATCCAATGTAGAATTGGGCTTTTGTATGACCTTAAATCTCCAACTTTGACAATATATGCCCGCTCTTTGCCCGTTGTTCAGACGATCCGAAGAGGTTTTGTGCTTACGAAGGAAGCAGTGCTGATGGTTATGCGAAGAACTGATCCGGATGTCCACGAGAAGGTAGGTGTTCGTAGGTTTCCGAAAAATTGATCCGGAAGTTTACGAAGAAAGTGGATAGTTCGAAAGTATCCGAAGAATTAGTTCGGAAACCTACGAAGAAGGTGCGTGTTCGGAAAATCCGAAGAATTAATTCGGAAGGAAGGCAAGAGTTCGTAGCCGTCCGAACAAATGACTGGAAGTCTACGAAAGAAACAAGTGTTCGAACAAATAACCCTCGAGTCACGTCTGTGGAACTGAGCTGCGACCTACAGGTGTGGCGCAGCAGCGCACAAGCCACAGCTTGCTTCAACCTCCGCAATGGCGCGTGGAGCTCCCGATAAGCACAACGACCGATTACGACATGGGCGCATAAGAACATGCTCTTGCAGCCGATGAGTCTCACACCCACAGGCGATGTCCAGCTCGTCGTCAAGTCAGTCCGCCCCTGGACAGGCCGAAGCGTCCTCCAGCCGAACCCAAGCCAACAGACAGCCGACCCTCGAAGATGATCTGAGCGACGAGGATGGCCTCTTGAATGAGGACCCGCTGGGGAATACATTGCCGGAACAGTAGGTATACCAACAATATCACGCCCTAGACGTAAGCTAATCCTGCCAGAGTGTCCTTCAAGCGCAAGCAGAAAGCCACCACCTCGTCCCCCTTCGGCCTCCCTCGATTCCTCTCGTCGCCCATCGGCACACCAAAAGACCGCGCCTCTCCCCTTCCGCGCACCCAGAAATCTCGCGTCCAGCAATTGCGGTCGAACGCGCGCGCAAATGACTCCACCGAGCTCATCCTAAATTACCTCGACTCGCCCGCCGACGCCGGCGACCAACTCCAAGACACAAAAGATGCCAACGGGCTGGATTGGTACGTCGAAGGCCCCGGCCGCCGCGTAGGTTACGACGACCTCACAGCAATTGACTGGATCTTCGAATACGCCAAGGAGCGGCAGCGGTTGCGATATCTGTACTCGAGCGCCTCAGGCATACTCGGGCACATCAAACAGATCGCAGATGCGAGTCAAATATGGCTTATCCTGATCGCAGCTGGTGTGCTTAGCGGCGGGATTGCAGCCTTCATTGACGTCGCAAGCGATTGGTTGGGTGACTTGAAGACGGGGTATTGCAGCAACGTGGACGGGGACGGGAGGTTCTATCTGAACAAGGGCTTTTGCTGCTGGGGATACACCGAGTATGCGAAGTGTAATGATTGGCGCCCTTGGAGTAGGGCAATGGGGATCAGGTCTGTCGGTGGAGGCTGGATTGTGGAGTACATCTTCTTCGTCTTGTATTCGGTGAGTCTGATCTCAATGGAGTTGTCGACAATCCGGCTAACTGTTAATAGATCTTGTTTGCAGCTTGCGCGAGCCTTCTTGTCCGCGAATTCTCGACCCATGCGAAACACAGCGGTATTGCCGAAATCAAGACAGTCCTGGGTGGCTTTGTTATAAGGCGTTTTCTGGGCCTTTGGACTTTGATTGTCAAGACGTTGGGATTGGTAAGTCGTTCCCTGCCGCATGAATATCTATAATTGACTGTTGCAGTGTCTTGCGGTTGCGTCTGGCTTGTGGCTGGGCAAGGAAGGCCCACTGGTTCACGTCGCATGTTGCTCTGCGAACCTCTTTATGAAACTGTTCCCTAATGTAAACAATAATGAAGGTAAGACTTTCTCGTTCATTGATACGGCGGAGCTGACATGCTTGCAGCACGGAAACGAGAAGTCTTTTCAGCTGCGGCTGCGGCTGGTATATCGGTCGCTTTTGGCTCCCCAATTGGCGGGGTGTTGTTCAGTCTCGAGCAGCTATCCTACTACTTTCCTGATAAGACCATGTGGCAAAGCTTCGTCTGCGCCATGGTTGCAGCAGTCACACTGCAAGCATTCAATCCTTTCAGGACCGGCAAGCTCGTTTTGTATCAAGTCACCTACCACAGCGGATGGCACGATTTCGAGCTAATACCATTCGCCTTCCTCGGCATCCTCGGTGGTTTATACGGAGGGCTGTTCATCAAGCTTAACATGCGAGTCGCTGAGTGGCGGAAACACCGAACATACCTGAAAGGTCCAGTCACCGAAGTCGTCATTGTCGCCTTCGTAACAGCCTTGATCAACTACCCCATCAAGTTTATGCGTGCGCAAGCCTCCGAACTAGTGTACTTCCTCTTCGCCGAATGCGTCGACCTCACAGACGATACGCTTGGCCTCTGTAAGGCAGGGAAAGCCAACACCGGTGTCGTTGCCCTTCTCCTCATCTCTGCAGGCCTAGGCATCATCCTCGCAAGCTTCACGTTCGGCCTACAAATTCCCGCTGGCATCATTCTCCCCTCCATGGCTATAGGTGGTCTTTACGGCCGTGCCGTTGGCCTTACAGTCGAACAACTCCAACAAGCCTGGCCCAGCCTCTTCCTCTTTGGATCATGTGAACCAGATGTCCCCTGCGTCACGCCCGGTACCTATGCCATTATCGGCGCCGCATCTGCGCTCGGCGGCGCAACTCGCATGACCGTCTCCATCGTTGTCATCATGTTCGAGCTTACCGGCGCCCTCACCTATGTTCTCCCTATTATGATCGCCGTCATGCTCAGCAAGTGGGTCGGCGATGCGCTCTCCCCACGCAGTATCTACGAGTCCTGGATACACTTCAACGAGTATCCTTTCCTAGACAACCGAGATGATAACAGCTCGTCTATTCCGGACGTCCCCGCTGCCCAGGTCATGACTCGCATTGATGATCTCATCGCTATCACAGCCACCGGGCACACTATCGCTTCCCTCCGCCGGTTGTTATCACAGCATCGGTTCAGAGGGTTCCCGGTCATAGATAGCTCTCACGATGCGCTCCTCCTCGGATATATTTCCAGAACTGAACTCGCCTTTGCGCTGGCCTCCGCAGTATCCGCACCACGCAATCTCTCGCCCGACACGGAAGCCCATTTCTCCCACCAGCCTCTCTCGGACCCTACCACGTCCTTAGACTTGAGACCCTGGATGGACCAGACACCCATAACGCTAAACGCAAAAGCAAGCTTCCATTTGACGGTCTCGATGTTCATGAAGTTGGGGCTGCGATATGTCCTCTTTGTGGAGAAGGGTGGGCTGAGAGGCCTGTTGACTAAGAAGGATATCTGGTTTGTGCTGGATGGGGTGGAGGAGAGGGAGGCGTATGAGGAGGGAGACGCGGTGGGAGGGGGTAGGGGTGTTGGGCGCGTGCAGCCTGAGGACGAGGAGAATGAGGGGAGGGGATTACTGGCGCATGATAGTGATGAGGATGGTGATGTTGGGGGATTGGGAGGCAGAGAACAGATTAGGTGATGAGGTGCGTGTTGTAGGAATAGTATTATGCGTGTATTATGTTGTTGCTCGGTATGGTGCGCTGCGCTGAACAAACTACGCGGAGAATTGTGCGTTTCGTATTTCTTTGTGTCTATCTAACATGGCGCCTTGGTTGTTAAGAGGTATGTGTGTAATGTTCAGAAACGACTTCTTGTTGTCGGCGGTGTTTCTCCGCCCTACGCTGCCCCGCAGCTGTACTGAAGCTGGGGTTGGCGAGGTACTTACCCCACATGGGGTCCACAAGTGGAAGACTTGCGCTTCTTCGAGTGGCTTTTATAACTCACAACATCCCTTTTACGTAGGGAAAAGACCACGCGTTACACAGCTAGCTAGGAGATCAATCGACCCGCTCACCCGAAGAACAACAAGCGAAACTCGTCTCTCCCAGAATCCATATTCCCGAAAATTGAATCCACACGACGTAAACACGACGTCAAAGACGATATTCTATCCAAATCATTAGCACAAAGTCGTCAGCACAATGCCGTCCAACGATCCGAACTTCCCCCCTGCCCCCTACCCGCCCGGCCAACACGTGATCCCACCCCCACGACCACCCTCCCCCTCCACATCCGCCTACCGCCTCAACCACCTCATGCTGCGCATCAAAAACCCCGAAGCATCTCTCCGCTTCTACAACGACTGCTTCGGCCTGCACACCGTCTTCATTTTCAACGCTGGCCCCTGGACGATATACTACCTCGGTCCACGCGACACCAGCATAGGCACACTCGGCACATCCAAGGGCCTACTCGAGCTGTATCATATTCCTGCAGATGAGGGGGTAGAATATGCGAGTGGGAACGAGTATGGGAAGGCTGGAGTCGGGTTTGGACACGTGGGGTTTACGGTGCCGGATGTAGATGAGGCGCTTGAGAGGGTGAGGAGGTTTGGGTTCGAGGTGGTGAAGCCGTTGGGGGTGGTGGATGTAGGGGGTATGGGGTTGCCTGAGGCTGTGGTGCAGGGGGGGTATGGGGAGGTTAGTGAGGGGTATAAGCATGTTTTTCGACAGCTGGCTTTTGTGAGGGATCCTGATGTGAGTTTTCCAGCAGAGTGGATGCTTGGGACTGACTGATGTGGTGTAGGGGTATTGGGTTGAGATTGTGCCGCAGGTTGTGAGGTCGTAGGGCGGAACTGCGCCTTGGTTCGGCCGAAATGGTGGGTTGGTTTTACGCCTGGTTCTATGTATGAGTACGGCGCGGTTACTCAGAGGAGTATGCGGAGGAGTCAGGGTTTTGCGGTCTACCAAGACTGGCACGGTTTGGGTATCACCAGGGATAATTGTTCAGTGTGAACGGACCCAATCACTAGCATACGTTATCCTCTTTGGCGCTGCTGCTACACTCGTTTCTATTTCACTGTAGTATATTAGGCCTTCATACAATGCTATGAAATCTCACATACTGCTCCTAAGTACAAAGTTCCATGCATCCGTAAACATTTCCTCTGTCACCCTAGGCTCCCCAGTCATGCCACTAGACTTTAAAGGATCATGAGGAATGTCTTTGAGCTCACGAACCGACATGACATTACCTTGGGTTCGCATAGCTTCGTTGAATTCGATGATTGATTCGTATAGGGACTCGGCTGATCCGTATGCAATAAATAGCGGTATGTGCGCGTTGAAAGGGGCGTGCAGCGGTGATATATATGTACTCACCGCCGATTGGGCTTGGGAAAGCTCTAATCGGCCACCCGTGAGTCCTCGGGCTCCCCATAAGAGAAGCGAAGGGGTTAGGAGACACACAGACGCGTTTCGACTGTGGCGAATGATAGCGGGATCACGAAGATTGACCCATGGAGACCACAGCAGGGCTGCGAGCGGTAAGTTCTTGGTGTCATGCTCTTTTATGTAACGAAGGAGATTGAGAGCCAAATGTCCTCCAGCAGAATCTCCAGAAATCACTATTGACTTTGGAGCTATCTTTAGCTCGTCGGTGAGGTATCGGTATGAGGTAATGGCATCTTGGAGCGCAGCTGGAAATCGTCCTTCAGGCCCGGTTGCAAGCCGATAATCAGGACACAAGACCCAAGCATCCCCAAAGTGCTTGTTCATGGCGCGTGCTTCAGTGCCACTGAAGGCTTCTCGTCCACTGAAGAGGACATAGGCGCCGCCGTGTAGGTGCAGAATTACTTTCTTCTCGGAACCGTTGGCAACGTACGCCGCAGGGTACCATGTACCACCTACTACTCCGGGTCTGATTTCAGTATCTTCGGCCGGGCCTGCATATATCTTCGAATCTCTAGGTTCCATGACGACAAACCGGTCCTTCTCTTGATTTGGATCCAAAGAGACAGTGCTGCCGAACTCTACTGCTGGTGCGAAGTTCATGAACCACTTAAACAGACACATAATAACGGCACCCGACCAAGGCCAATGCGGGTTCTGGCGCCAGCTCTTGGGCACATAGTATAGCAATGTGAAAGGTAGCTGCACGATAGCCGAGGTAATGAACCAAGCTGTGTAAAGTGTTTTAAGCGGCTGTCGCGCTGTAATTGGTTTCGTGGACATGTTGAACGGTGTAAATAACATTCAAATAACGAAAACAGTGGCGCGCTGTATAGGAAATCGACATTTGTAGTTTGCGTGAGGCTTTTTGATGTTGAATGTGGGAGGAGGGGGCACTGGGGCTCATACCAAAGACGGCTACGCTAGCGAAGGCTACGCCCCCGCAAGTTCACGGATATGGCACGTCCAACGCGCTTGTTGAGCGCAACTGAGTCCCAATTTGCAAGCACCTCAACCTGCACCGTTGGGAAGAATGCAATCTCTCAGCAAATCGTTGGTCGGTGGGGCTTACACTCTATGTGATATGATTATGGGGCCATGCAAATCACTCCTAGGCCACATTTCACTGACTATGTGTGTGCGGTCTCAGCTACCAGGGCTAAAACACTCTTAGACAGAAACCGAATAGCATATCTACATAAAGCTTCATTTTAGAGATTAGACTGTTGCGCTATCGTCATACCCGCCCCCAATTCACTTCTGATCCTACAAGCCTTCTCCTTACTCGTGTCATATACACATCGCGTAACGGGCGCATAGTACAAAGACGCGTCACTTCCGTGCACGGAAACGTCAGCCGATGATTATGATCCGAATCTCAGATTGGCTGTTGATAGTTTCCGTGAAGCTGAAACATTGCTGTGCCGCATTGGCGCTTTCGTACTCGTCGAAGCGATGTCCACATTTGGAAAATCCACACAGGACAGTAATGTTGGAAGCGGGAAG
This sequence comes from Paracamarosporium sp. OC-R06-R3, assembly GCA_019828545.1. NCBI lineage: Eukaryota > Fungi > Ascomycota > Dothideomycetes > Pleosporales > Didymosphaeriaceae > Paracamarosporium > Paracamarosporium sp. OC-R06-R3. The sequence goes on along the minus strand of JACVRA010000210.1, from coordinate 156,629 downwards.
TGTACACGGGCCAGCGTAAATGAAACGATCGAAATGAACGACTATGTTTGAGCCACGGATGAAACTGGCGTGATGTCTTCTCGCCTGCCTTTTTCAATTCTTTCGCCCGCAGCACGAAGCTGGCCCCCACACGGCAAGATCCCAGGAGGCTAGGCGTGAGATGATAAACAACATAAAATCGTTGTCTCCAAACTTTCTCGAAAGACTTGTTATTCGTGTGCTCTTCTCGCTGATTCAAATCATAAACTTCGTATTTTGTTTGACTGAGGGTGTCTCCAAGGGACATCAAACAATCCAGCTATGGCCATTTCCGAGAGCCCCCGTAAATATGCGCACATTCCCAGTCTCCAGGTCATAAACGAACAGTTGCGAGCGACAGACGCGGACTTGAAAGCTCGCTTCCTATGTCTTGGGTTCTCGGAAAATCAAAGACAACGTTGCAGAGAGTCAGCGCAAAATTTCCCGGTGTACAGGACTGGCATGATGCGAAAGACATCTAATGCATTGGACAAGAAAACGGTATCCGATGAAGATTTTCTCACAATCGTAAGGTCTCTGTTCTGCGGCTACCATGATGACATTTCCAAATTTGGTAACTTCAAAGCTCATTTGCAGTTGCTTTGGACGAATGCAGATCAGAAGACACGTAACGAATTTCTGAGAGCAATCAGACGAGGTCACAAAGATATCTTCAGAGAATATGCAAGGTTGGAGCAGTGTGAACCTGAAGACATTGAAGATGCTATCAAAACAGAAGAGCTCGGAGATGACGCATCAACAAACCCACCCAACCGCGATTGTGGCAACAATCAAATTATTTTGCATGAGTCGAAGCAGCATCTGTTGAGATCAGTTCGCGAAGTAAGTCTCTTTGACATGTTAGCATACCGTTCTCGTTAAGCTAATCGAAGATGCTTGTAGTTGGTTGGATCGCAAACAATGTATCGCGATGAGCCCGATGCAAACACTTCCGGCACACTAGCATCCGCTGTTTCAACACCTTCGCATTTGAAGACCGATCCCCTGACGTCGGGAAGCGTTGGCAGTAATCTTGAGATTGCTAATAAAACCACTTCCCGGTCGAAACAGTCCGACTCTGCTCCCCCCATATTCTCTTACGATCGTAAGTTACAACAGTTAAGCGGATACATTTTGGACGCTAATGGACGAATAGCCAAGGATTTTGATATTCGCTTGAGGTCAGTGAGACTGCCTAAAAGCCCGAGACTTGTGGCGGAGAAAAGCAGAGCATCTCCCGGCCAGACAAAGTGCATATCCCAATCTCCAAACGCTGCAGTAAAGGATTCAGCTTCGATGAAACGACAAGAATTGGCGCTCAACCCTTCGCCCACACCCCAAAACAGCAGACTCGTCAACGACACGACCGTTCCAAAGTCTGTAACACCAGAGCCTTGGGGAACATCACGTGAAGGTCCATACTCTCCCGCAACATCTTTTCCAGTGACATTCACAAATATAAAGGTTGAGGATGACCCAGAAGAGAACGAAATGGGTGGAGACAATCGTAGCCGTACCTCAGATGGTATTTTTTCAGGGTTCAAGTCATACCGACATTCACCTGCACATGAATCATTTGAATACACGCCGACTCCACCTGCAAAAAATATGAGACCGCTTGCGATGGAGCAGAAAGTGGTTGAGGAATTACGTCGCCAGGGGTCTCCTAGCCCCGCTCAGCGAACTCCCAAGCCCACGAATTCTTACCAGACTTCCGCTCATGATGAAATACCTACGACGACAGCCACGCCTCCTACAGGATCCCGACAATCCAGGTCGAATTACACGCCGCGCAGTGAACCCCAAAGGCAAAGAAGGCCAGGAGCAGTGGCGAATAAGATTAAAAAAATCCTCCGCGAGTCAATAGATTATACTAATGAGGGCTACATATACGTTTTGAAAGCGCCGCGGTTCTTCGAGACCTTTCCGCCATCGCGAGATCGGGCAGAGCCAGAGCAGTGGGTCAAGATTGGAATCACTCGGAACATCGACGAGCGCATAGATAATCTGAGTGCACGATGTGGTTTTCCAGACTTGGACCAATGCGAAGATGTTCTCGTGGAACCAATGCCGATGCCAGTGCTGCGTCGCGTCGAAAAATTGTGCCATGAGGAACTTGCCAACTTTCAGAGGCCTTTAGACTGCAACGAGACGGACACCAGATGCAAGACTGTTCACAAAGAATGGTTTAACGTGACAGAAGAGGTCGCTATCAGGACGGTTAAAAGATGGCTATGGTTCATTTCTATGGGTCCATATACTGAAACTGGCCTCCTGGAATCAGGATTCTGGGAATATATGGTGTCCAATGGAGAGTACTTGAAGGCTCCCGGGTATGAAGACCTTGACCTTACTCATGAAAGGTATCAATCGTGGCTCGAAGATTGTATTCAGCAAAGATAGCGAGAGAGCAGTTGGAGAAATTGAGCGTAGGAACTCATTTTTGAAACAGGTAGTGAATACCGGGGGTTAGGATTCATTTTCTCAGACTCTGTCCGTGTAGATTGCTAATATTATATGAGAAATTCACCGAATGCAAGGGTTAACGAAAAAGACTGTGTGATACGAAATGTAATTCACCACAGCGGCCCATAGAGACGAGCTTCGCTGTCTCTATTGTCTCATTTAACGAATTACCAACACTCATTAACCCCCGCCGGGCTAAAACTTCAACCGTGTCTAACAGCCTCTCCAACCTGCCCTTTTGGGTCGCCCAATGACAACCGCACATCAGCACCATATAACACGCCATATCACTCTTCCTTTTCATCATATCATCAGGATACTCCCCGCTAACATAAGTTTACTGAATGAGGAATTTTAAAGTGGGACGATGGCGAGGAATTATGACTTGAATACATAATCTATATTACATAGTAGTTCTGTTAATTAGCTCTTTTAATAACCAAAAGCTCAACGATTCTCTTGATCGTTCACTCTATAGAATACACTATGATCGATACACTTTCGATAAACTTTTGTTAATCATCAATGTCAACAAGCTTCTGAGATCATAGAGATTCCTGTATTGTCATCAAATAAACAAGCCGTGCTGCATTGCCTATGAGAACTAAACATGGGAGATCAATCTCGTTACTTATGAAAAGCAAAAATCAACCAATTACTCCGGTACTCTAATTCAGCTATTATCTCTTCCTCCTCCTTGGAAGCTTCTGGCCTTCCGCCGACAAATCATTGGCATCCCTATGCCCCACATCCCCCAACCTCACCTTCCCACTTACCAACCCCTCAAACGTCTGCCTCGCCTTCACCGACCCTACCGTCTTCCCGGGCTTCCAGATTTTCTGCCGATCCTGATTGCTGAACACGTTCCTAATAAGCACCATATCGATCGATATGCGCGCCCACTCAATGTTCGCCTCCCACGCGGGATACGTTGGCACTGGCGATATGGTGATGCGGTCACCTGGGGCGAGAGAACGGAGGTAGGGTGCGTCTGTGGGCTTACTAGAGGAGTATACGACTGTTTCCTCAGTGCACTTGCGGTAGTTCCAGCGCCAGATGGGCTTCTCATGCCAAGCTTGGGGGCGGATGCTGGTTGGAGCGAGTTTTTCGGTGCGCAAACAGGACCATGTTTTGGCGAAGTCGTGGTCAGTATAGTCCTGGCGGTAGGAGCGCGCTGTTAGAGCGATGCGGCGCACAGGTGCAGTATTACTACTCGCCAGAATCGGCGGACTGCGTAGGTAGATGAGGTCACGGATGAGCTCGGTGTGGATGTAGTGGTCGCGTCGCTCGATGGCGAGGGTCTCATAACTGTTGCTGAAGTCGAGGATGCGGGCTATAATGGGCAGAGGGACCGGCTGCTTTGCCCTTGCACGGATGATGCATGTCAACTCGAGCCAGAAAGGCCTTTTCTGTTCGACCGCCATATGTTCAGGGGTATCCTTGTTGCGGAAGTTGAACCGATTACAGATGTGATCTGGAACTTTATCGAGAGACGCGCCGTTGTGGAGGAGTATCTCTGCGACGTGTAGGTATTGGAGCTCCAAGGCAATAGTTAGAGGAGTCTTTCCTGAACGGTTAGGCCTGTCCCAATCGTATCGCTTAGATTTGGTCTGTCCACCGGAGAGCTTTCGGACCGTCACCTCGCACCCACAGTATGCCGCGAGATGAATAGGAAGGTTACCGGCGGTGTCGAGGACACTCCAGTCAACGCCTACAGGCATGTTATCGAGTACTTCGACAGCATGCATCGATGGCTCAATCGGAAGCCTTGTCACCGTCCAGTCATTATGGCGGTCCCTACTATGCCTAAGGCGCTCAAGTCCCCTAATCGCCGCCAACTTTGTTTGTTAGTATTTCATCTTTGACAAGTTGCGAGGACAACTTACATGCATAACAGTCCATGCATTAAAGTTGCACTTTATGTTATCCAAACTGGGCAAATTATGGCAAAGAAGTCGGACTGATTGTGCATCGTTATTGGCAGCCGCGTGATGCATTGGGCCCATGCCACGCCACTCGGCGACCGCCAATTGCAGTCGGATACTGAAATCATCCTTTAAAACTTCGTCCACATCTTCTTTCCTGAACGTGGCTTGTACCAAATTGCGGAGCAAGTCTTTGTTCTTCAAAAAAGCCGCCAGCATGTGGGATTGGCCGGCAAAGGCAGCAAAGTGGAGAGCTCGTCCTACCCCGTCGTCGGAGAAAGTAAAGGCTCTGTTTATCCGTAACATCTTTTCTACAAGCTTCCCAGCGCCCTCAGTGTCGGGAAGCTGCTCGAACACTATTGTCTCGAAACCCCAAGAAATGTGGGCGCCGTGGTCCAGAAGCATGATGGCTGCAGGGTAAGAGCCGGGACGAGCCCTGATTTCCATGGGAAGCCAGACCGCTTCAATCATTGGCGAGGCACGCCCAAGCCCATGTCTGTTATCTGTTGGAACCTTGAACTGTGGGAAGCGATGATTGTATTCGTCACTAAGCATGAGTGCTAGTGCCTCCGGTGCGTCGCCACACGCGGACCAGAACACAGCGTCAGATCTTGCTCCGACATTCTTGTAGTGTAGCGTCTCATTCCTCTTCGCAAGCAACTCAAGCGCTGGGCGAAAGTTGAAGAACGATGCTAGTAGCGTTGGACCAAAGCAGGGAGAATTGGCATGTGTGAAGAAACGTTGCCAGCGGAGGAAGCGACCGCCGGACGAGTGGCCAATGTGATCAACAATATCTTGAAACTTCTGCTTCAACAAGCTGGTAAGCGGTTTGATCGCACCCGATTCCATGTCGAGTAGGGCATCTAGCAGCAGAGAGTATGCCTCAGCTGCACCGTTACGGTTGGTGAAGCGGAGGAAACTGAACATCTGGAGCCATCTCAAGAAGACCTGGTTCTTGTCCGACCGAAAGAATACTTCAAGTAGACTCTCCACTTCCTCATCCAGTTGCTGCGTCCCGCAAACTTCACCAAGATGTTGTAGTATTCCAATACATGCATACTCCCAAAACCCATCTGCTATCAGGGCCTCATTGAACGCCTTCTGGGTCTTGGAGTCCCCTGGTTGGGCGTCTAGGAATTGTCGATCGTTTAAATAGGTCAGACAAGCCTGTAAAATATCGCGATCGATTTCTCCTAGATTGTTCGGGATCATTGGGTTGCCACCAGGGTCCTTGATATCCTGACTGACGACGAGAAAATCTCTCGCCGAAGTATGCGTCAAACCCACCGTGTCTGAAACTGCATCGATGTATATAAGGTCACCAAGATGGCGTTCAAGATTCTCACGAAGGCCATCAATCTGTTCGGTCTCATCGAAGGTCTGAGCGAGACCGATGCCTAGCTCTTTGACTTTGAGAGGGCGATAGGCGCGGAGGATCCATCGCAGAGCTCTGGTAAGATCTTCTCTCGTAGTTTCATCCTCGACTTCTGACAGACTACGTAGTGCTTGTTCGTAAATACCCTTAAGGTCAGGCGGGACTTTGTCCAGGGCTTTTTGTGCCTCTGCCATGTCGCTTCGGTATATGCGCGAGCCACTTAGTGTTTTCAGCGCCAGATATGTCCATTTGAACATTCCCTCTGACTTGCGTGTGATCGACTCCTCCATCTCGTGTCGGAATCGGTCTTTCCACATGTAATTACTAGCTTTCGCCATCTCGTCAAGCTGGTGGAGCGTGTAAGCGTAAATGTCTTGCTCGTTATCCGTCTTTGTCATGACAAGGCGCTCTAGTTTCCCTTGTGGGAGACCCTCAAGTAGTTCTCCAAACCATGGAGCGCGCCTAGACGTGAACATGATTTTCCAGCTGGGTGGAAGCTCGGCGAATAAGGTAAATAGCTGCTCCATCTGAACTTCACTCTCCTCCGTTTTGGTACATTCGTCAAGTGCGTCGATGATAAGCATAGTTATTTTGTTTGGTTCCTCCCATGACTTGTACTTAAACATATCCACCAACGATGTCATACTCGGTTGGGGGAGCCCTTGTTGGAGGTTGATATTGGCAGGCGTGACTGTGTAATGCGAGTTGCCAGTCACGGGGTTGTCTCGGAAAAGTTGGTGGATCAGTGTGCGCAGCATCGCTGGTATGCCTCGTCGATCTGCTTCGTTGCTACTACACGGAAAGTATGCAATGCCTGTAGGGACTGAGCGGCGAAGGTCACTCGTGACAAAGGCTGTGAGCACCGATTTGCCAAATCCTGGGCCTGCAGACAACCACAGCAATGGCTTGTTGTTAGTCTTGCCTCGCCTGTAGCCAAAGGCCCAAGCTCGGAAATGCGGATCGTTGAAGATCCAGTTACCAGTATCTGGTGTCCGAACCCGCAAGATGAAATTCATCCTATCGTCTACTTCTACTGGGGTAAGCCAGGACTTGAAGCGAAGGTGATCTTGCTGATATAGCACTCGCTGCTGTTCCGTCATCTGCTTTTCGATGTTGCTAATGGATTGCTGCAACAAGGAGTTGACGTCATCTTGGTTGAGCTTCCAGGCCAAATCTGCCTCTTCCTTCGCAGCTTCGCAGTAATCCCGGATGATTCCAAGATGGGACTTGACCTTTTCGACCTTGAAAGTTAAGTAGTCCTTGGCATGCGACCAAAACCCTCGCGCTTTGTGCCGCTCGCTAGAGTACAGTAACGAATAGACGTCTTCGAAGAAGGCCCAGTAAGCATTGAAGACTTCGTAAAGGGCGTTGTTGAGACGGTCCGCGTTCCAAGGACGTTTGTTCAGCCGTTCCTCGTTGATCATCAGTATCTCGAATGAACCGTGGACTTCATCGAAGAAAGAGCTGATCTCCTCGAAATCTTTGATACCAGCAGAAGCGAGCTGCGATGTGACACATTAGCTCTTAGTTGGCTATTCAATCATTTTCTCACCTCAAGAGTGACTTTTAAGCTCCCAACTACTAACGAAGCGATCCCATGCGGCTCCAAGGAAGCCAGAGTTGCCGCAAGGTCCGCAAACCTGTTGAAAGTGTCCAATAGCGGCCTTAATTTTTGTATCGCCTTAGCGCTCTTCTTCGACTGCGTTTGTGACTCTACATCGTGGAACTTCTTTTCAGCGTCTTGGAAGGTGGAGTTCTGTAGCCATGCTCGGTGCTCCTGCGCAAATTTGTTGGAGCTATTGAGACGGTCGGCAATGACTCGAGACCATTGCACAGAATTACCAGCCATTGCGAGAGCAAGACCTAGACATGAAGTGGGAAATTAGTCGCCTGCCACTCGTGGTTCTTGTACCCCCAGTTTTGGCCCCCGTCTCCAAAACACAACAACCCGGATACCCCGCCAAGGAGGGCCTGAACAAGGGCATGAAAGCCAATAGTAAGATCGGAAAGCTTGACATGCTTAATCTACTAATGACTACATGCAGAGATATTAATATAGACGAATAAACACCAACATCGGACGCCATAACGTCATCGGAGCTTTCGTGAAGTGGGCGATGCTCAAATGCGACACGATCGAGGAGCTAGTACTACACCATCGATATCGAGCCAATTAGCGGAAGAAGCTATGGAGAATTCCCTGTTCCACCTTCTGCTGACGAATAAACTGCACCTAGGCAGCAGTGTCGGCGTTAAGCTTCCAGAACCTCAATCCCTCCCAATATTCATGGTTGCGATCCCTCGATACCACTTCAGCACCCAAAACTTGACCCTGTTAGCCTATCACCCAATTCTAATAGTCCTAGAAGATATAACGTAGGATAGATAGTAATCGACAACTTCAGCTAAACTGATTATATGGTTTCTTGTTCGCCTGACGGAATGCTTACCAGCCACGTGATCAGCGAAGCTTCTCGTTAGTACTAAGTGCATAAACGTTAACCCCGGTCAATACCCCGGGCAACAAATCCTGAAATAATAGGTGCTTACTATCCTGTTTTCGTTTCAAATATATCCTAACTGGGCAACCGTAACGAACCATATCGAGAACTAAGCACGCAGTAGGAAATCGTCTCAAAAAATGTGCTTCACATAGGTATCATGGCGCAAGTAGCAAATCATGTCTAGTCTATTCTCCGTCTAGCTAATAACAAGGTACATAGCGCAAGCGTCGTAGGAAAGAAACCAGGAAAGAATCTAACAAGATTATCGTACAATCTCCCTGTACTTTACCAGCTCAATCTATGTTCCTCGCTAGCAGATTTGCAATTTTGAGTTGAGAAAACCGCACTTCTGCAGTACCAGACTTTTGCAGTATCAGATCGTTTCCACCGACAATTTTTTCGAAATGGGATTCCAGCACTAGACAATTTCTCTTCCCACGATACGCATATCCTCCAGCAATGAGCCTTCTCTTTGCATTAGAACACCTTTGCACCTACCCGGCGTGACTCTTTCCCCACCTCTCCCTCACCATCTTGATCACGTTCGGCCCAGCACCACCCACACTAATCATACACGTGATAACGCCACAGCTCAACGCAATAAGATGGCTAATGCGACACCCATGCAAATAGCTTCCCAGCACCATGTCCAGCTCGCCTCCTGTGAACACATTCCTAATCTGCGTAGCCCCCGCATCAACAACAGCATGGGGATCCAAGCTCGGCAGATTCTTCTTGATAAACGCGACGATTCCCTGCTGGATTGATGCTTCTGCGCTGGCAACAATCAACGTGGTGCCTACGTTCTCGCAGAAGAGCGTTAGGGAAGTCACGGAGGGGATGTCGTCCCGGGATACGAGGGACTGGTTGTAGATCATTGGGATTTGCAGCGCGAGACCGATGCCCATGCCGGTGAGGAGCTCGAAGCCGACCCAAGTGCGTGTTGGGGTGGGAGAGTCCACGGAGTAAATGCTTGCTGTGCCGGCGGTGGCGAGGAAGGCGCCGGCGAGGAGGAACGGCTTGTAGTGGCGCCACCAAGTTAGGGCGCCATTGGCGAAGGCCGTGAAGACGGCTATGGTGAGGATGAGTGGGATGAGTCGGACGCCGCTTTCCGAGGCGGATGTCGCGTCGACGGATTGAAATTGTATGGGGAGTGTGTATTGGAGGGGGAAAAATAAGCCGGCGAGGAAGAAGCAATAAATGAGGTTTAGGAGGATATCTGGCTTGCGGACAAGATGAGCGTGCACCATTGCTTTGTCGCGCATCTTGTACTCGTTGTAAATGAAGGCGAGGAAGCTCAGGGCTGAGCCGACGAGACTGCAGTATACCTTAGGAGAGCTCCATGGGTGGGTTCCAGAGTAATGCATGCCGAGGACGAAGCAGGAGAGGAAAGACGTGACTAGGAGACCGCCCCCGAGATCAAGTCCGAGAATGCGATGCCGCAGGTCTACCTCCCTTGGTACGATTGGAGAGCGGAATGTTAAGCCCATGATGCCTGCTGCTAGGCCACCGATAGGAAGACTTATCCTGTAGAAGGTGAATAATGCGTTTTCGACTCCATCGCATGAGACAAGGAAGGTTCTCAAGAAGGAATATGTTTGACATACCAAAAGCACCATCGCCAACCAACACTGTCCGTTAACCCACCTCCCAACAACGGACCTGCCACACTCGCGATACCAAAAGTCACACTAACGACGCCCATATACGCCGCGCGGAGCTCATCTTTCACGCTCACCGCAATCATAATGAACGCACCGGTCATCAGACCCCCACCACCAAGTCCCGCCACCACCCTCCCCATAATCAACACTTCCCCGCTCTTAGCCGCGGCGCAGATGATATTTCCGACCTCGAAAATCACAACCGTAACCATGAAGACAGATTTTAGAGGAAAGTATTGATATGCTTTGCCCCAGACAAGTTTGAACGACGAATTTGAGACCGAGTACGCGGTGCTGTACCAGGCGATGTTGGCAATGGAGCCGAATTCCGTGGTGATGGCAGGAATTGCAGTCGCGATGATGGAGACATCGAGTGCAGCAAGCATGATACTGAGCATGAGGCCGATGGTTAGGAGAATGAGTCTTAGGCCTTTTGGATGCTGATACTGCGAAGTCGCCGTAACAGCCGTAGCTACCGACGCTGTTTCGTGTGAGTCATCCTTCGCGGCGGTCCGGGCAGCTTCAGGAGTGGCCGTCGCGGTGGTCGCATTGCGCGATTCCAACTCAATTGCGTCCATTGCGCGGGGGAAATGGAATGCGGAAACGGTGACATGATGGCGGACGTGCAGCCTGGTGGTATATGTAGTTGCAGGCGTAAGCCTAGGGCGTGTTTGCCCAGGAATGGTCTCGATTGGGAAGGTGCCAAATGAATCGGGTTAGTCTCTGTCAGACCTAGTATGCATAGCTGCACATCATCCAGTTGGACAGCAAACAGAAAAGGGCGGCACAACTCGGTTCTTCGCATGGTTGTTAATTTCCGACGGGCAGTGATAGGAACCGAGAACGACATGCAGCACTTCCGAACTTTGGTGAACGTACACCTCGAGAACATATATGAGGTTGCACCATTAATTTCAAAAGCCAAGAAGCAGACAACATCCTTATCTTTGTTTTTGATACTACCTTCTTAATAGAAGTAGAGATAATACTTTTTTTATTACTATATTTAGATCTAAGTGAGAAATATCAATCTCTATATCAAGTTTATCATAATCCTGACGGTTGGAAAGGGTTACACAGTAAAAAAAATAGGTATTATTAGGGCATATTCTTCTAAAGGGATTAAGTTGAAGGTGACTTGCGGTATTGAAGAATTTAAATTAGTCCCGTACACAGTGCTGGTATTCCTACACTGAGGATGCACGATAATATCCACCGCGGACTTCAGAGGTATGCATCGCTCGTGACTCAAGAACTTGGAGAGGAGAAGGTTGGAATTTTGTGGCAGCCTCTTCAACCAGGAACTGTAATAGCATCTTATCTCCGGCGAGTATGAACTCGCGGCACTTTTGACATTCAAACGACTAGCTAATAGCCACAAACTTGTCAATCTCGTCCATCGCTGGGCTCACCTACGGCGACCACAGCCGTGTACATGGCGCGTTTTATCACCATCTGCGTTCTCATGGCTCAACTTGAAAGTTAAACTCCCAGTTTCTACTTCAGTCGACCAACTTGCACTCTTCAGTGCTGCCTGTGCAAGGTTTATCAACATAAGATCACTTCCTGCACAAGTGTTAGTGGCGGGAGTCATCATTAGTTTGTCGACAAAACCACACCTCTTGCGCCCGCTATTGTTGCCGCAACTGGTAGATACTCGGTGCGGTCCGTGACCCGCGAATGGTAAGGAACCTGCCCAACTGATGACGTGATTAGTCTTCACGTGCAGCAATTCCAAGACTTTTATGTGGGTGTCACTTACTTGGGAGAATGACTTGAGGCCCTGCAATTAGAACCGCTATGGTGATCGCTTGGTATCCATTGCCATAATAGGGTATTTCCACCGGCTCATCGCGGTAGAACGGTTTGCCCGAACCCTGTGGAAGTAGCATGACTGCGTCAGATGCTGTTTCTAGGTCTGCTTTCATGATATTTTCCTTGAACCATTGACGGAAAACGTGCATCGATTTGATTGAAGCGTTTTTCTCCTCTACAGTGATAGCTCGGCCAGCTTCCCTAATTTTATGGTCAGCATCAAAGACAGAACGTGTATGATTGAAAACTAGGGATGTATTAGTGCGACATCACACGCTTTCAGTGTTTTACGACGCACAGAGGTGCAAGGACTGACCATTTTCCTGCGAGATAAGGTGTGACATAGGGTGGCTTCTGAAATTTCTCACGATGATGGTTTCGAAAATCCTCGTAACACCAATACGATTCATATAAGCCTTGGGCATATATAGTCTGGTGATTGAGTTAGCAATATGAGATGTCGATTGTGTCGAAGCAACTCACTTTTTCAAGGTATTCTTCCAACGATTGTTCTTGGGCTTCCGTGGGAGGACACTGGATCCAGCGTTCTCGCATACTGAATTTCACAGTCGTGACTCCAAGGAATGACTCCAGTACTTTTACAAAAGAATCCACGATAGCCTGGTAAGGTTCTGTGTGCGGATTTTGGTCCCAAAAGTCTGAATTCCACAGTATACGCTTGGGAAACTACGATGTTTCAGAACTAGCTTCGAGATATTCAGGTCATCATTAGCGTCCCACCTTATCCACATCGGGGATGCGTTTGTCGAAGCTGTGCTCTGTTACGTGCTTTAGATTCTTTGCTGATCTCGACAGGAGTCCCACTGTGTCGAATTGACTGTTTAAGACGTTAGTTGGCTAGTCGTTGGCACGACAGCTTACACATACGAACAAAATGGGTAGATGCCCTCGAAAGGTGTTGCCAATTCAGTCGATGTTCTTATACCCCATGCCCCATTGTGAGCCGAGGGGGCTCGGATACTACCAGTCGTGTCTGTACCGACGGAGATATCGAGCCAGGAATATGCTATTATAGCTGTAACACCGCCAGTGGTGCTTCCAAGAGGTTGCTGATACCCGTCGCCTCTAACGCTCCATGAGCAAGGATAGTCAATCCATTGAAGTGGAGGATCTTCCGCTGATGCAAAAGCACCTAGTTTTGTCTTTCCCACAATAATAGCACCCAACTTTAGTAGTGTCTGCACATAGACTGCACTTTCTTCGTCCTCCCTATATGTTTCTAAGAACGAGCGATTCTGGTTCGACGTGCGTACACCCTTGAGACGGATATTGTCTTTGATAGATATCCTGGTTCCTGATAATGGTTTCTCTTTCGTAGGCCTGGCGTATAGGCGACTAGGCACTGCTACATTCTTCGCTGACCCATCTTCAGACATAGAGTCTAGTACCTTGAAACGAAAATCACGAGGATCTGCGGAGTTTTCTGGCAATACAGCGAGCTGGAAAGAGTCTGTTTCATCTGGATACAGTCGCCAGGCCTGGGCGAGCTGACCGGATCGAATGAGATAAGGGCCCTCTGGAATTCCTGGATCCTGAATCGCCACAAAAAACTTTAGATTCCAGACTTCACCACAGTTCTGAGCAGAGGTTTTTAGCACGCTACACAGCTGCTCAAAATGGATCCCAGACACATCACCGTCTCCCACATTAATCACGATCCCAAGACCCAGAAAAATAGATGAAAACACATCGTCTGTAGCTTGAAACCTTTTGATCACGTTTCCAAAGGTCTGCTCAATATCATCTTTGTTGTTATAGCACAACACAATTGTCGGTATCCATTTACGGCGCTCGGTATCACAATCGGTCCAGTGTGTCTATGGAGTGCTTAGCTGATCCCGTTGCACGCCACGGAACGAAACCCACCTTATGGAGCGGCGATATGTTAGTTATATGAACTGGTACATAACTCGAGGTACGTGGCTGCACGACCATCTTCGCAGATCAGCGGACGACGCAGAGAAAGCAGGCGATAGCCTTCTACCCAAGGTTGTTCTGCCTAATGGCGATGTGGCAGAGCCGCATGCTTTATTAGCCTGTTACCGTGACATGGAAGGGTAGGCATTACTTAACTTGTGCAGCGATTGGATTGGCCCAGCTTATCTCGCACGACGTATAGGACCGTGACGCATGACGCCATCTCCGGTGAGCGTTGTCCAATAAGCATTCATTTGGCCGACCGGACAGAAATCACCTCCCGCATCCGGGTGGCCCTGTCCACGGGCAGTACACCATATTCTCAGGTTTTCGACCAACGATTGGCTATTTTCCTGACTGGACATACGTGGCGTAGGTACGTTCGGGCTGGTGCATGCGTGATCACCTTGCCTAGAACTTGCCTGAACCTTTCCAACATAGTTCCCTGAGCTATGCGGCTCGAACGAATATACAGCATAATAAGATAGTGGATAGATAATGTGGGTAGACTGAGAGCAACTCCGCCGAACAACATGGAGAAATCAGGATGCGTTACACAAATACAATATTTGGCGCGATCCCACCTCTACCAGACCGAGAAGCCGTTCCTTATCAACTTCAAAGTTCCTGAGGGCGAACGGAGCACCAACCATGTCTTCGAAGCTAGAAGCGTTGTCGTGGAAGACGGTCGTAACGGGAATCATCGTCTGGATACTAACGGTTTCGTTTTCATGAAGCATCATACAAGTCTCAGCGCGACAGATTTCTACAATCCAGACATCGTGCGTGAAAGATATGTGGACGAGATCAATTTCTTCATCCAAGAAGCCTTCCCCAAGATCAGTGACATAGTCTTTTTAGATTTCGAAGTGAGTCGATACTGAACTTCGAACACCAGTCCAGAAATTGATACTTTTTCCAGGTTCGAAAAAGGGATGCGATTTTTCCGGTGGAAAAGCTTTACAAATACTCTCATGCTCAGCCTCTGAGGGCAGCTCACATCGATATGACCAAGCATGGTGCACGCATGAAAATGAATCTACTCTCGGAGGAAGTGCTATATGGATTGAGAGGAAAAGACTTTGAGGTTTGGACGTACGTAACACTCTCCAATCCCAGAGGTATGCTCAATAGGATAGGATATGGCGTTTACTGAATGGTCCGACAAGCGACTGGCCACTCGCTGTGTTAGACTACCAGTCCCTCGACTTAGACAACGATCCCATATGTAACGACAACATTTTTATAGATGCGCCGTCTGAGAATTACCTACTATGCCATAACGAGGAGCATCGCTGGGTGTACCTGAAAGGCGCAATGCCAGATGACATCTACATATTTCGCAATACATCATCTGATGAACCTGAGCGTGAGTAAATCAGTCTTTTGGTTTGCAATGAATGACCTCTTACTAGTTCCCTTCACGTTCCACTGCGCTTTCGACACGGGGGATGCTGGAGAACCCCCCAGAGAAAGTATCGAGTTTCGCATCGCGGTCTTTAAGCACACCACTCACTAGCGTTGCGGTCTTTGTAGATGCATCGAAGCAATACCTTGATTGCACCAATCGTGAGAGTTCGTATCTGCGCGATTCTAGTAGCCACCCACAAAGACAACAAAGTGAATGGAATGGCGGCGGCAAAGAAAGTCCATATACGAGGATTGTCGGAGAGCTCCTTCACGTTCATCCCGTAAACGCTAGCGATGAACTGGGCGGGGATGAAGAAGAATGCCAACGCTGTGATCTGGTTGATGCGTGCTGCTTGAGCAATCGATCTTTGTGATTCAAGCACTCCGATCGAGCTGACGACGATGCCGCTGCTAGTTTCACATCGCTTCAATAGCTGAAATGCGTGCGCCAGTAAATATTCGTAGTCTGTTTGTAATTCATGTTGGATGTCATACATTGTGATGTCTGGTTCGTGCTGGATCATCCATCCTCTATTCTTGATAATCGCGAGATTTGTCTGGAGGTAGCCCACAAAACGATATATTAAAGCAACATTGGACTGCAGCTGTCTGAGTGTTTGCGTCGCTTCGTCGGCAGGTGACTTGAGAGATTCTGTAATGTTCTCTTCCATGAAATTGAGTACTTGGGTCCATGAATTTGATGCAGCACGCAATAGTCGTGTCAGCAGGTAGAAGGGGTCTTTGCGAAGAAGCTTAAGCTCTGAGGCAGAAACGAATGCGATGTCCATTATTGGGTGGAACGCTCGTGGATTGGCTGATGATTGGAGCCTCGAAAGCTTTTGTGACGCCTCATGATCAAACGCTTGGGTGTTGTAGTTGATTATGGGAAGAAATTCATATCCACCGTCATGGCGGTTGTTGTCCCAGTGCCATGGCATACGGTGGCCGTGTTCGAAAGGTCTACCTTCATCTATGAGATATGTAACTGTTTTGTTAACATACAAAACACTATACCCTGAAGGATCATAACTTACCTTTCCAGGGAGAATTCGGTGAACTGCCAATTGAAGCGTTGAAAGAAATCATCTGTTCAATGGAAAAGTGTCGTGAGTCATGAATATGTACGTTTCGATATCGAGTCTCTCCGAACCGCCTTTGTCCAAAAAGCCGCTGCTGATCAGCGATGATTTCCTGCTCAACCGAAAGTCTCTTTTCGAAAAGGTCTTGTTGTGTAGCGCGTTGCGCGGTTGAAGAAGTGTAACGGCCTAGCGAGACGAAATGGAGATGGACAGCTTCCCTTCGTCGTGATGGGACGGCGGGTAACGTGTATAACGAAGATTCCGGCCACTGGATTTTCTCCAAGCCCAGATGACCAATGAATAATTCAGGCCTTATTTGGTTATTACGTGCAAGTGCCGCGACGCAGTCAGGTGAAGGGAAACCTTCCACAACGCAGATCCTGGGGCTTTCCACAGTGCTTTCGATGTCAACGGGACGAATGATTGATGAGCAGGCTTCGTCCGCGGGATTTAGCTGAATTAATTCGACACATTGGATATCTTGTAATTCGGGTCGCCCGCTCACGGAGAGAAATCGTTCCAGTTGGGCATAATACCTACCTGAACCACTGGCATTGACGAAGCGATCTGTGAGGTATGTCCGATATTCTTGTACGCTGGACGTTTGTTGGTCATCAGATGGGGTTGCGCTAGCATTGTTGCTTAGGCTTGCGTGGGTTGTGCTCATTGTACCTGACAAACTTCAGACAAATTGTGTAGATTAGTGCATCTACATAAAATGTGTTATAGAGAACAGCATTCATTATTGCAACGCCAAAAGGTTTATGAGACACCCTCGAGCCCCCCGAGGCTGAGCGTGGGCCGAAAGGCTGAGCTCGCCTCCAAGTTTGTTGGGCATTAATTCATTTGGGGCGTCGAATCAACGCTGACTAAAGCCGCCAAGGAGAATGCCTCACCTAGACCAAAACCGTATCAGTAGGTCGAAATCTTCCTCTCCAGAAGCCGGAGCCCAACTGCTGCCTATAATCTCGCGCCGCAGATCGTCGGCCTCGGCAATTAATTTGCGTCCTCGACTGAGATCTCCTAGATCTTGGTGGATAGTTCCTAGCTTGTACAACGATCGAGCGATCTCGTTCTTGCAAGATAAGCTCTTTTTGTATATTCGGATAGCGTCCTCCAGGCGTTCGCTACTTTGTGTCAGGAAATACCAGGTAATCAATTCCTTTGCACGCTTCACTTACACTGCAACATGAGACATTCCGCGGCGGTGTTCGTGACATGCTACCTTATGGTACACATCTGCGGTTCTGTGGTGATATTCGCCCCAGGTCTTCCGAAACATATCCAATGCAAGAACGTGTTGTTCGTGACCATCATCTAATCTGCCCTGCGCTACATAGATATCTCCCAGGATATTAACAGCGGAGCAAGTGCTGTCTCTAGTCAGCGTGAGATCAGTATCTAAGTACGGTGTTGCAAGCTTACTATGTAGTAATAGTTTCCATCTTCCCATGCTTTTTGGTCCAGTCATCGATCACTTTTTGTGCCACTTCTTCAGCCTTCTCGTATTTACCTTGATGTCTCAGACAGAGTGCAAGTCCGAGCTCGTAGATCACTGCTGTTCCGGGTAGACTCTTATCTTTCCAGATAGCTATAGCCTTCCAATAGTATGGCTCCGCTTCCTCGAAACGATTCAGCCCTTGTAAGCCATGACCGATTGAAGCGATGCCAACCGCATGTCTAATGTCAGGTCTGGTGATTAAACCTTTCTTACATGCGGATGCAAACCAGTCGGCAGCTTGCTTGTAATTATCTAGTGCCGATTTCGGGCGATTGGTTTCAGAATCGAAAGACGCTTTCAGTTGGTATATGTTCGAGAGTAAAGAGTCGAGTTGCTCTTCTGGATGCCCTAGACAGTATGCCTCCGCGACATCGGCCATAAGAATCGCATCTTCAAATGTACCTTGTTCGTACAATAGCCTAGCCGCAGTGAGTAAAGGAATGCTATGAGGGACATGCCAGGCTTACCATCCTGCACGAAATAGTAGCCGAATAAAGTATGCATCGATCTCTAACGGAGGATGAGGGAAATCTCTCGATATTGACTCCATATAGTATCGATTTAAAGACGCGACATGTGCAAGTTGCTCGCGAACGCTTGATCGAAGCGCCAGATTCCACCAATCGTGATTTTCTTTATCAGGTAGCTCAGCTACTAACAGACGTACGGATGCTTGAAACGCGGCTTGTCGTTCTGGTTCGGACATGCGTGTGTGACAATTTTCCTTGACCAATCGATGCATCCAAATTTGACGCGTCTCAGCGTTCCGCGACACTAGGTAGCTTCGAGTCACAAGGATTCGGCAGAAATTGAATGCTTTCGCGTTTGACATGAATTCTAGGCCAGTGTATGTCGCCTTTTGTGCGCCCTCTAACAAGAAGTTTTCTTGCACCTTATCTGCGTCTAGAAAAGCTAACAAGAAGAGGAATGCCCTTGCTTTGGGCTCGAATTTTCGGAACTCGATGTCCCAGACCGTCGCCAGCGTGTGTTGATAACGCGACTCCGCGTGATTGATATTATGAGCGTCCGAGTCTCTTATCATATCGCTGTTGCTGTAAGTGTCTAAGAAGTCTCGGGCTGAGAGACCATCGTTGCGGATAAAACTAGCTGCGGAGAGGATGCCTAGTGGCAGATAGTCGACCTGGTGGACCACTTGCTCCAGATCATCACGCTTTTCAGTAAAGCGGTATGGTATCAACTTTTCAAGCAGCTCCACTGAGCTATCCTTGTCTAAGACATCCAATAGCTCTGAATCGCGTGTGTAGGTGCCCATGACTTCACGGTTCCTGCTTGTTACAAGAACAGCTCCCGTAGGTCCAATGGGCCAAAAGTCCTTCAGTGCTGTCCTCAATTGAGCAGCATCTGGTAGGTCAAGATTATCGAGGACAACGATCCAAGGTTCCGTTGTTTTTTCGTACCAGCTCAAGAGTTGATTGCGAGGATAGGTAAGATCTGGTCCAAGCTGCTCCACTAACCCGAGTTTTTTTGCATACTCAGCGAAATTCTCAGCTAACTTTGTTTTATCTTCGGCGTTTGCCCAAAGAATAGAGCGGAATACATCTGTACTCTCAAAGATGAATTTCAACGCTACCTGCGTCTTTCCCATTCCACCTAAGCCGTGAAGGAGGAAAGTCCTTTGCGCTACCGGATCTTTCGGGTACAACGCCTGTTTCATCTTGTCGATGACCTTGTGTCGACCCACAAAGAATGGATTAGGCTGATGTGGACGTAACATATGACAAGGCAATTTCGCAGAGAGCCGGTCGTCATCTGGAGGTAGGCCAAGGTTTGTCGAGGACTGATTGGGCCGGGTCGTCAATGCCGCATCATCCACAAGGCTGGCTGGTGTCAGGAGAATCGCATTTGTCAACGTGTCATTACTAGTCACGGATGCAGAAATTCTCTGTTGTAAAGTTTGGGTCGTCGCATGTACCTGCGCATTCGTCGATGCAGCTTGCTCACATTGCTTGCGTAAGATGTCCAATTGGGAGACGAGCTGATCGAACATCGTGTCTGTTCTCGGAGGGTAAGCCATCATCTCTACGTGAGAGAGGTTGAGGCCTATGATGCGCGAGCGCTTTGTTCGTAGTTGAACCAAATCGGGTCCGACGAGTACTGAGGCCTTCCCAAACTTGATTCTTGACTTCGATAGTCTGGTAGAATGTTGCTCGTAGAAGCTGATTATCTCAAAGCTGTGATCATACTGCTGGAAGGCAGAAGTGATACTTCTTAGCACTTCCAGGCCTGATGGATCCCTCAAGCTATTACACACGACACAATTTCTCTTTTCCTCGATACCCAACTCTGCAAGTGCACATTGTATGATACTTCCGTCAAAAGACGCGTGGTCCGCCGTGTGTATTGTCCCAAGAAAGGCGACTGCAGTAGTTCGGTCGTACAGTTCAGCGAAAATATGCCCTTGAGGTGTTTTGGAGATACTGAGGCACTGTATTCATTGAGAAGTCGCAAATGTGACACAAAGGTGTCTTTCTTACATGTTTGACGATCAGACTGCCCAAGCCTTGACTAATGAACAGCAAAGGCCGGCGTGGTTCTTGCGATGTTTCCGTATGGAGAAGCGCATACATCAATTCGCTACCCAGATCCTTGATGATGTGCCATGGAGTTTGAGGATTACTTAGTGAGGGTAAAAGCAAATCGTAATCGAACACAAATATCTGAGCGTTTGTGTAGCGAGGTACAAGTGCGTCCTGCAGCCAGGCTTCACTAGCGCCGTAGCCTTTGTGATGTTTCAGTCCTTGTACGGTGATGATACTTGGTTCAGCGTGAGCGACCTGTAAAATTTAGGAAGGAAATAAGCATACTCAAAATTAAATCTAGCTGGTGGTTTCACTTGTTTCAGAGGACGCAAGCCCATAATGGCTCACCACCCAGCATCTCTGTACCAAGACAAGATCTAGAGAAAGAGGTATAGTACAAAGGAGGAGAGGAGAGTGGGGGTAACCAAGCCATGACCTATGCTCGAGGCTTGACGTGGTCATCGCCGATAATGATGCGAATGAAAGTGGAGAAAAACGGTGAAGGCCTGCATGGTGGCGTGGCAACTGATAAGAGGCCAAAGTCAGCTGCGCAATCCTCGTGCAACAAGTGAACAGTACCGGCAGTCGGTGTGTAGAGCGGGGTCATGCCCAGCCTCAAATCTAATGGATATAAATTCGTACCAGGCTGTCGTGAACCGTCGCGCGCAGCTGCCCTTCCGAAATTAACAGAATCACCATTTGAATCATAACTCCAGCAGATCAAGAGTCAGTAGTACATTGGATCGTTAAATGCTATCTAATACTTGCCAGAATGTTCAAACCTCCAACCAACAGAGAAAAGGCTGGTGCTAAGATTCAGCCTTGGAAATCCTGGTATAAGCCTACACCAAAGGATTACAACAAGAGAAGAACTGGTGTTTGGTCAGGCCCAATTATCTCCGGGAATACGGCAGCTAAGGTTGCGCCTGTCACAACTGGGCGCTTTCGATCTAGTAATGAGTCGTAAAATACGAGCCATGCTGGCCTTGTCTCCTATTGCTCGATTAAAGGCAAGACAGCTTGGCAAGGATAGGTTTAAACATGTGTATAAAGCTCTTAAACGTCTCTCGTAATAAGAACCTAAGTTATTGTAAAACAATTTGAATAAAGAAGTAATATTACTCGACAGATCAAGATTGCAAATCTGACGATCAGAGAAATCAATATCTGCACCACCCACTCCCCTTTCTATATCCCCAGCTGCACTTGATGTCATTCAATCACTCATGCAGCGTCAATGGGTAACACAAATCGTGTCAACAAGACAGACTGTTCTGTGTCATGGCTTCACGACTGATGTGAACAGCTGATCGCTTCAACCTGCACACTTTCAAGGGGTCGCATTGACTTCCACTATATACTCTAAACGTAGTGAAAACTGTCTAGGAGCGCGTTCTTATTCATATATGCCCCCATGACAAATCTATCCACCAAGTAGTGTGCCGTACTTGTATCAGTTACTCAATTTAGTGTCCTTAAGTGCTATTAACGCGTCATGGATGCGGTATGAGTAATCTCATAATACAAAGAGCCCTAGCGCCTAATTAGTTTATCTCTTTATTAAGCATATTTACATAGATCTGTCTAGATTACTTATATATATCCTCTTAAAAAAACTGTATGTATAGATTGTTAATACTCGTAAGGCCCTAGGATTACCACTCGTATTTCCACCTTAATTGCCTTGTTGTTCACCACAGCCGTCATAGATCTCGTCTCAGGAAGACGGAGAAATGTCGAATGTGGCACAACTAGCTACTTTTGGGTATTTTACTGAGTTGTCTTACAATATTTGTCCAATACCTATGCTGAATATGGTGTTTGCTACCCTTAATAGTTGATACTCTTCTCGCTCAGTAGCGGGGAATCTCCTGCAGTTGGTTTGGGACTCGTCTGTATGGGTATACTAGTGGATCGCTGACATGTTCACACCGACGTACTGCCCCAGTAGCGTATGTAACATCATGGATAGACGTGTTCAATTGGACTGCAGTTACAGCTGTTGGAGCCTTCCTAGAAGTTAGGTTCTCGTCCACATGGCTGACATCGAGGCTGATGGCTTCATACCGTCACGTATCTGGAAACTTTCCTGTACCACTGTCCCATGTTCGTTGTTCTCCGCTTCAACTGTTTTAGGTGTCACGAGCTACCCTCTCTCAATGACGCATCGCTTTTCTGGAGCCCTTCCGAGGTCGCCATCATCCTCACCGTTGTATTTGGTGAGTGGTTGATCTTTATCTGACGACAGCTGCTAAGTTATAGGTAGAAGGAATTGTGTGGATCCTTGGATGTCCTTTAAGCTGGTTTGAGCTTAGACGTATATGACGGGGTAGCGGAGATTTCTCTGAACGATATTACTAGCTGAAACAGGACACGATATATAAGAAATTCTAACCGCGTCAGAACAGGGATCCGAGATCCTCATCATGTGCCTGATGTTCGGTACCAAGACATGTCTCCTCTTCATCATTGTTTTGCACTTCTTATCATACGGTCCATCGTATTGACGCTATTATTACATCTTCATCCGACCCACTGTTGAAATTTCTTGCTTTCATGACTCAAAGTCGCAATAAAGCCACCCACGTGATGTTTTCACTGATCAACCTTGTACCCCTTCTCCTTATGTGAGATCTTTTCTGATTTCTAGGCACTGTGAGCATGATGAAGTATGATGGACGCACGTACTCACCCTTTGGTACTATCTCAACCTTTGCGGGCGCAACCCACCAACTACAAAATCTAATCCTTAAACCATACACTAGATGTGCATACATTTTTCAAACCAGCCTTGGCGAATCGATTTGCGAAGTTTCATTCTAAGCTTTAGTAAAATGTATGCGCAAGGTGCTGATGTCGCGAAAGCAACGTAACTCAACGAGTTGTAGTCTGCGGGACGGGCCGTGCTACGAGCGCGCACAGATGGTACAAAAGCAGCTTGCCAGATAGGAGTAGCGCCTTTCTACATGCTTCCACGTGCGCCCTCCCTTTCAAATTTGATCCATAGGCGGATCTGCTAAGTTCAGGAACAGTTGGAGAAGTCTTCAAAATCGTGTTGCACAGCGGGGAAGGCGGTCGTGAAACTTCAGTACGTGTTAAAGTATCTATACAAGCACAAACCTGACCAGCAGGGAAGTCAATCCGTGCGCAATTGCCTCCACTTTCCATGCCCTTAGCTGTACTAGAGCTTAGGTATACGTCACACTTCAGCATTCAAGTAGCGCCAATGAGTATCACGACTCGCATCATACGGTACAAGACGGATTATAGGAAGACGGATGATTCTGTGTTGTGGCGCGCTTGACGACTGATGTGGATACCTGACCGCTTTAGCCTGTGCACCCTGACGAAATCCCGTTAACTCCCGCTAGTCGATACTGTTTAGGAATGCGATTTTGGTCACACAGACCCCCAAGACAGATCCATTCATGTGTCTAAGCAGCGTGCCGTGCTTGGTGTCAGTTACTACCTATAGTGTCCTCAAGCGCTATCGACGCGACGCGTGTGCGGCGCGAATACTATCGCGATATGAAAGGCCTTAGCGCCTAGTCAATCTGTTTCTCCGTTAACGCCTTCATTCCGATCTCTCGGAATCACTTAAGCACATCGTCTGCGATGAACTGCGTGCACGAATTGTCAATGCTCGCAATGCGTCGAGGCCCTCACTCGCATCTCTACTACAATTGCCTTGTTGTTCAGCACAGTCGTCACAAATCCTATCCCAGAGCGCGACGGTCGTAACCTTTTCCCAATATCTATGCTTGATATAGTTTTTGCCATCCTACATGCTTGGTGCACTCTTGCGCCAGCCCTGCCCGGCGCCAAGATCGAACAAAAGAGGAAAAGAAAACAAAAAACATACAACAGCGGGTATTCGCTAATCGTCACCGACTTAACTACTAATCCGCCGGTACCCTGCTTAAGTACAGCTGAGCGAACGGGAAGCTCTGTTTTCAAGGTCCTATGGTCGTATGTGAAAGATATGATTTTTTTTGCATTTATATACTAATGATCCAACAGCTTGGGCTTTGTGGCGAAATACGTGTAAAGCCGCAATAATTATTTATTTTCTTAGTAGCGGAGGATCTTCTAATGTTATTTACGAGCTCCAATCGATTCAAAAAAAAAAGAATATGCAGGCCATCTAATGGTTTTGTGCTTATAAAAGATGACCGTTTGATTTGCTCTGGATCTGAACCATGGTTCTATGGTACACCAAAAGAATAGAGCAGGTAAAGAAGCTACTCGTTGAGAGGTATATATATTGTAACTACGTCACATAATTTCTATAAGGCAGGCACCACCTAGTGCACGGACNNCCTTCTCAGGGAGACTTCTCACTGACTCACTTACACTACACACTCTTTTCTGCAGATAGCAATACAGCCTTGTTGTTGTTCTTACTTTACCTAGCTACTTACATATATGAACGAGATAATGAAGCGTCTTTGCCGCTCGCTCCAAAAGAGACTGCGTCGCAACAGAATTGCAATATCGCTCCTTTTTAATCTGATAAGCCAGGTAAGTTAGTAAAAGCAACCCTCACGAAATCGCCGCCAGTTCAAATACGTCTTGAAGTTTTCGTGGAATAACTTGAGCTTTATCGACACTCCCCTGCCCCGCCTTCGCGATGGACCGAACATCGCTACCCGCAGAGATCGAGGCCATGATACTGGAGCACTTGGCCAGTAAGGACAACATAGCACAGTACGCCACAGTGTGTCGGGAGTGGCAAACAACTATTGAACAGCTAAATTTTCACTCGCTTAGCCTTACAGCTCAGGATGTTCCGACGCTCAACAGCATAATGGCAAAACGAAACCTTAGCCTGATCAAGTATATATGGTATTCGATTGAGCTCCAGAGTTACGACTGCTCAGACTGCAACTATTATGAATCAGAGGATGAGCATAGGGCCGCCACAGTCGCTATCAAGGATGGCATCCATACAATGTTCCAAACTCTCAGCAAACGTTCACATAGTGGAGATATGACGCTCGACCTCAGTATCTATTCTCCCTCTGATGCAGAACACTACTTCAAGTACATACGCTTTGAGCCCGCCAACGCGCTCAGCCGAAACAGAATGAGGGGGCAGGCGTCACACCACGTTCCAGTACACAGCACGCCGCCATCCCTCAGTACTGTTGACAGAATCTTTGGAGGGTTCTTTTTTACGGATTTGGATGCTTCGGGACATGAGACTTCAGAAAGCGGTGAAGAGTTTTGGGCTTCTGTACCCCAGGTATTTTGCGTTACCCGCCCTCTGTTACGACGGCAGACACGACGTCGGTGGGATCCAATTGCTATTAGCCGGCTATCAGCCCACTTTCCAAATTTAGAAGATCTGGTAATTGAACCATGGAGCGCAGGAGTGAATGAGATCGAGATGGATACTGATGAGCGTAAGTGTTGATACACTTTCAATACTATATGCATTTCGTGTGGCACGACTTACTCACTTCTCTCTATAGGCTGGACGGATTTAGTCTCCCCTTCTCTCATTCCCAATAACTTGAAAAAGATGACTATATTTGAGGACTTCAGTGAAGCATACGACCCTCGCAACCCGGTATATGTACTTGAACATCCAGTACACCCTGTTCTTGGGACAGCAATCACTCAGCAAGTCGACCTCTTCTCGGGTTATCAGTATACAAGGGCTATCCGAATTGTAAGCGCACAGTTGACCAGAGCACTCGCTGAGGCAAGCCTTGGTCTCCAACATCTATCTGTCGCTTTTATGACAGACGCCAGACTATTCTGGAGTGTGCGTAGAGATTGGGTATGGGAACACCTCCAAACGCTGGCACTCACTTCTCAAGATCTTGACCCACATAACGATCTAAGGAAAATTGAGCATGTGCTTTACTCGGCGGCCGGGACGGTAAGGAAAATGCCAAAACTTCAAACCATGGAACTCTGGAATGGAGGAAAAGGCTATGCTGCTTTGTTTAGATACAACATTAACAGAAATCGTCGCCAGGCTAAAATTGTGTGGCGGGCTAATTGGCACTTTGAGCTCAAGGGACTTGTAGTGAAGGAGTGGCAAGATGTGGCACACGCCAATGACGTCGGACATCTGAAGATCGAGAATGAACTGCTGACGCCTTCGCAAATTCGTTCTCACGGGGAAGCAATCCTGATTCTGGAACTCGAGATCGAAGTTGCTTGTCCCGTATCTATCCAGCAGATTCACAGAGAGCATGTGGAGATGGAACGTCAATAGCTACTATTCGGAAACATGTAAAGTGGTGGAAGAGAGCACTTCATATGATGAATATCGGATTTTTGTTAAATTCATCGTATAGTCCTGCCATGGCGCAGTACGAAAAGCGCCCAGGAGTAGCCATCAGACCATTCACAAATATTGGACCGTATGTTTGTGTGACAGCCTTGGAGTAGAGCCTAACATGATCAGTCCACTCACACTTTGAGTGCAACCACTCACTGCACTGAAAACAAAACCTGATATTTATTGGGGCAGTGCGGTCAGTGTAGACTGAGTGAAACTCTAGTAGATGTGCGTGTATATCGTCGGCCTTGTAGTAACTGCAAGAATTTCACATGCACTTTGCCAGCTGTGAATCAGTATAGCTGCTCGTGTGCAACGTAAAGAGCTTGAAATCACTGAAAACAGCTGAACAGTCATCCCAACGACATTGCCATCCATCACTGCCGTGAATTCTTATACTACTCTCGGCTGCGCTGCTCTTAGTTGCTTTACAACATTGAAGAAGATGTTTTTTTATTGGACCACTGTATTGTTAGCCTGGGAATAAGCAAGAAGCTGGAAGCCTTACTGGAGCAAGTTCTCATGGCATATCGGACAATTGCCCTAGGCATCCAATATTACATCCGGGTAATAGTACTCGAATTGAATAGGTATGGCCGCCTCGATGAGTGGCCATAGAATATAGTCTAGCGATCCCGGCTATATCCTATGAATCCAGGTAACAATGCTGAATCTTGTCATGTCGTACCGTAGTTTAAGACTAGGGGGTGACAGTTTGTAGCGGGGGAACGAGTCTTGTAAGCACTACAGTGGTTAATGATTTACGAGGAAAAGAGTAGCTTGGCCAGATCTGCCCTATGTGACCGTCCTACGATTATGTATGAGTGGTTCGTCTCGGATCTTATAAATGTGAACTTTGTCTTTCTTTCCCTCTATTTAGGTAACTACTGATCTATATTAGTATTATAATCTATATTATATATATAAGTGAAGTCCTTGGAATTACTTTACTGAAGGTTATTCTTATTGTTGTTGTTCGCATAATTACCTAGACTGTAATCGTATTGCAGCACAGATGTAACACACATCTTGCCCTAATTGTGTTATTTTAATTTCTGCATGCTTCCTCGAAAAACAGGGTGGTATAGGCTATTGATGGGTTGGTCTTATTAGTTAGGTCCTTTGCCTACCACTACCACTTCCGATGGTGTAGGAGCAGCTGATGCTGTCTAGTTCTCTACGTTTAAGAGGACCTGGGAGTTACGAGACCGATGTAATAGTAGAGGTGTAATTGTACGCTCATGCAGCATGGCTTTGTCGCTTACTTGTTGCGCCCTAGGAAAACTGCCATCGGCTTATTATCATGCAGGCGCCCAAAAGGATCAAAGCAATTTATCAAACTCTGCTTCGGCTGTATAGTGTATAGGAGTTTAGTATTATGGGTTCCTGGCAATCGAAATGTTCCCCTCCTTTCCCTATCTCTGCTTACGAAACAGGCGCTCCTCCTTTGGCCATTACAGTTTCCCCAACCTTCTCCTATTGCAGCTCAGGGACCAGATGCTGGGAGATTGTCGTGCGGACTCGCTGAATCCTGCGAAGCAGAAGTCGACGAGGCGGTGATACTTGTTGCGTCGGTCGACATGCTATCCCTAGGAGGCTGAGTTGAAATTCATTCTTTGGATGTGTATTTCTCTGTTAGAGATGCGATGGTTGCGTCGCGTCGTTCTTCTACCGCCTTCTGCGCTCCATTCTTAGCTGCTTTATGCTCTGCGTCAATCTTTTTTTGTTGGTCTGATGAAGTTAGCGCACGTCTTACCAGCGATAGAAGCAATCACATCTTTATGTACCTCTGGATTGGGAAGGCTTTTGCAGAGGAAACGCCGTGTTTCTGGGAGCCCCCAATGTCTCTGCTCCGAGAATGATGTCGAACAAATCACTCTTCATGACATAGAAATCGGCGACCCGGGATTTCATGCCGCGGTTCAAATAATTCCTATCCAGTATGTGGGAAGTGTTTCTAATTCCAGTGAGTTCGATCTTCTCGTCTAGAAGTTTGCACTGATTCTCTTGTATGTTTGCACGGTGTAGCACATTTGTTGAGATGAGATTTACGTCACAGCCTGTATCTGCTTTCGCGCGCACCGGGATGTATCTGAGACCATGAGGCTGTTCGAGGTTGAGGACAAGCGTCACATCTGCAGTGAAGTTCCATTGTGCTAACGTAACAAGGATTTTACGGATCTTGCCCTTCTCTTTGGTATCCGTTTGCACTGGCGTCTCGACAGCAACATGAGCTTCCTTTGCGTATCGTTGAGGGGTCCAATCGGCCGCTGTGTGTTTGTCGTCGGGCCTAGAGACTGGCACTGTAGCGGGTTCGCTGTCGAATTCGGAAGCTACAAGTTTGGAGAGATGAATACTGTTAAGGTCAGCTAGCTATTCTGGTGTGATTGGCATGTTGGGCTAACGGCGGTCTACCTCATGTCTCTCAATTGGTTACTCGTTTTCAAGCTACAGAGCCACATTAGAAATAGACAATCTCTAGTTGAGCTATACTCACTCAGAGGCAAGATCACGCAGGAGTAGCACAGAATCGCGAAAAGCCAGATATTCGATGCCTTCTAACGATCTGAGGTTGTGTACTCCCATCGTCGCTCGGAGATTATCGTTCCCATACATGACTTCCAGCCCACGCAGAATGTTCGCCACATCCATGAAGCGGTTGCTGCATACTCGTGTTGCCGCCATGAAACTCTCGGGTAGCGTACCGTAATCCTTGATGGTATTGAAGATTTCTTGAAGTATAAGAACAAGCACTTCGATTTCATGGATTCGTTTCCCGAATTCAGGATAACTAGCAGAGAGACCTTGGCCTTCAACTGCCAACTGCTTGATGCTCGCTATTAGACCGAACAACGATACAGGGTCCGCTTCAATACTCCTTTCGGGAATAGGCTCCGGGGTAGCGATAGACATAGCTTGAGAACCTAAGTGAGATATATTTCTTGAGACTGGAAGAGAGAAGGGTGGGTGGAGGGTTCGAGAAAAGGCTGAGGGTATGCGCAAATATATTAGATTGATCCAAGGCCGGAAACACCACAATTCGGTTGCATATGACAAATCCCGCTTCACCTTTGCATGCTGTGCAACACTATTTCGCGCTGAGCTGTCCTATCGGTAAGGGCTTACCCCACCTGCTGTACATAGTTTAACGCTTCCTGTCGTCGTCGAGGTAATGGCATCACTGGTCAGCGTTCGGCGGAGCCCTTGCTGACCCAGTTGATATTGCTGCCTGGGAGAGTGAAGCCGCGATCGCTAACGACTTGCTACCTGCGCTTCATACTGCTGAGCCTAGTCGAGACCCCGCATTTCTAACGACCTTCTTCCTCTCTTTTGTACCATTTTTGTTATCAATATTTTATGCAAAATCGCCCTCCAGAATGACAACACTGTCTCCAGAGCTGAAGGCCAGGATGGAGCAATGGAAAGCAAAAGGGTACCCAAAGCTGGCCAGCCTCATGGGAAAGAGCCAGGATGTCGCCATCTTCCGTAGATGTGCATACATTTTTCAAGATAGCCTTGTCGAACCGGCTTACAAAGTGTTATTCTAAACTTTAGCCTTAGCTTTAAATACTATTACTAGCTCTAGAGTAAAGTATATGCGTTAAGTATTAATATTATAAAAGCAATATAACTAAATAACTTAGTATTAAGGATGTAGTATGTAAAAGAGGCTATATTATAAGCATATATAAATAGTATAAAAGTAGCTTACTATATAAGAGCAGAGTCTTCTTCTATACTTCTAGGTTTGTCTTGCCTTTAAAATTTAATCTATAGGCAGATCTGCTAGGTTTAGGAACAGCTGAAGAAGTTTCTAAAGTCGTATTAAGTAGCGGGGAAGGCGGTCGTGAAACTTTAGTACGTGTTAAAGTATCTATCTTCATCGATTGGTTCAATTAACGGATCCATAGAGGCTGATAGGGACGTTGAGTCTCAATGCTTCACTCTCAACCGGTTTTCCAACCATGAGGGCTAAGCTTATTTCGAGAACGAACGTATGATGCTGGATGCCCTAAAGCATGACCATACCTCCACATTTTGGTGATTAGGAGATGATGACCTGCCCTATCTAAATCCGGCAGTCGCGACCACTCTTGATGAATCGGAGATCAAAAGCAGAGGACTACCCGTCTTTAATGGGATCTTAAGAATAGTAACGGCCATGCTGGTCTTGTCTTCTAATGCTCCGTTGAAACCAAGGCCGCTTTGCGAGGATGAGTTTGAACATGTGGATAAAGCTCTCGAATATTTCTCGCGATGAGAACCTGAGGCATCACGACACACCTTGAATATGCCGTCGTGGATCAAACAATGCATAGGATTCATGCATCATAGGGACGAAGTAGTGATTCTTAGTTGGATAGTGGTCTGAGCTACGGCAAGTTTGGTCTCGGGGATGCCACTGGCAGCAGTCAATCTGACAGCACAGTCCCTCAAGCAGCCACTCCACGAATATATATTACTTCATACACTAGGCGTTTCGCGCAGCGACGTCGGCGGCGGCTTACTGAGAGGTGACAAGCTAGCGTCCGGGGACGCAATTGAACCTTCACGTATCGCTCTCAACCCTAAGTCATAACAAATGTCACTGGGCACGTCTACCGCGCTGGAGCCGAGCGATTTCAAGATGTGCGGGTAAGATTCTAATCAAGTACTTTCTGTGTAGGTACGCTGAAGCTAATGGATCGGGCCAGAGAATATCAACGGATCCCGCTTGTTTTTCTTCTTAATGTGGGCATGAACCCCTAACGCGATACCGTAAACTGTGCGGATCGGGCCGGACCCGTGGCCGTGGGTAGGGTGAGATG
Source organism: Paracamarosporium sp. OC-R06-R3 (assembly GCA_019828545.1). NCBI lineage: Eukaryota > Fungi > Ascomycota > Dothideomycetes > Pleosporales > Didymosphaeriaceae > Paracamarosporium > Paracamarosporium sp. OC-R06-R3. The sequence goes on along the minus strand of JACVRA010000210.1, from coordinate 125,291 downwards.
GATTGAAAGGTAACCCTACCTCCAATTATCCCATTTAGTAACGTCGCCGAGTGTCGACGTGTACTCTCTCAGATATCCTTGAGGCACCTCAACCCCCTCCCTGAGCCTGTATCGGGGGACCGTATTAACTACCTCTGTCCCCGTTATTGTCCGCTTTACACCTGCCTGCTCCTTTAGCAGTATGTTGTTGATATGTATGAATTTCTGCTCCCATATTCCCAAATGTTCTTCTTCCAATACTTTCACATTGTCTGCCAGGGACCAGTACCAGCCGCTTGTCGGTGGAGGGAGAAGTTCCGACATTGCTTTGTCGAATCCCGTTTTAAACCAATTAGGCTGCTCTACGCGGACCAACGTGATTTCCCTATTCTTTGGCGGTTTATCGTAGTAAAGTTCGACTGTTCCCCCTACGCACTGATACCTGACCTTGCTTTGGTTCCGCTGGCGGCCTAGGTCAGGTTGGGTTGGGCCTTTGTTGTACCGGAGTTGGTAACCGTTCTGTCCTGTCAGAGCATGGCAACTCCAGACATATCTATCGTCTAGTCCGGGACCACTGTACAGGTAGCGAATCCGTACCGAAGGATGTACGAATTCATTCGTACCTTCGAGGCGATCGGAACAGCCAGGATAATCCTCGGCATTGTACCTTCCCGGGGTCCGCGGAAGATAGCTTGTGTTTCCTTTCAATTTCTGATACGGTTTCGTTATTAGATTGAAGAATCTATCGAAATAGGTGGTCATGCCGGTTGGGTTGTACATGCGACCCATACCCCACTGCCGGACTTCGACGCCAGGGTTTACTGAGGAGAAGATGCGCTCCATTTCCTGTCGGCTAAACTCGACTCCAAGCGGTGTCAGTTGGTCAGCCATCCCTATCTTCTCAGTTAGGTCTTATTGACATTGGAGGAACCCAGGAAAATCGTACACGCAAGAGCCATAGTCGCAATTTGTTGATCTTCCCATCCCCCACCAACGTTGCCGTGAGTCCCGGGAAACCAAACCTGCCGAAGCTTTGTGCCCGTGCCCTCCCGTGTTCCAAGCATGGTTGGTGTGAAAGCGGTGCGCCATTCGTCGAGCGCAACGGCATGGAAGGCATATTCAACATTGGGATGGACATATAAGCTTTCAAACTGGATCTAATGACGGATTAGACTCGGGAATTCCTTGTGAGGCCCATCCATGAACTTGCCTCCTGCGCCCGACGGGTCTTGCGGCTTAGAGGAGTCTTCGGTATACCAAGGCTTCCCACCGTATCCCAGATGCCTGTTATGAGCCATCATGTTAAACATCTCAGTTACCTTCCGGAATAGAGGAGATGAACTTACCGATCGCCCGAACTTCTCCTTTCACCGGGACCCGGTCCTGTTTAGAGCGTTTATCTTTTCCATTTGAGTTGGCAGCAGCATCGGAGGCACTAGAGCTTTTATCTATCTCTATTTCGGAACTCTTAGCACTGTGCTTCGAATAATTCGAGTCGCCCATTGTAGGATCGGAACGGTTAAGTGGCTTCTTCGACGTTATCAACATGCGGTGCTACCAAGCTTTTAGTTATATACGATAAGGTGATCTAGGCGGACATGGCCAACCTTCTGGAGCATCCCCTGGTATTCTTTCGCAACTTTATCCTTTGCATTGTGGTTTTGTTTGTTCTGGGCATTTAATTCTACAATCCTCCCGAACAAACGCTGCTTGTCCTCCTTGAGATCCTTTTCCAACTTTTCTTTACTCTTCGGAGTGTACGGAGATCCATCAATTATCTTATTCCAAAGTGCTTCAACCTTGTCGTTGTTCTCCATGTTTTCAAGGGTAAAGCCCAGGAGATGGACCTGATCGTTGAACTGAGACGTATCTTTCCAAGATGACCAGGCTTTATAATCCGCGAAAATGTGTGGCAACTTGTCGATACCGGCGCGGTTGAGGAAGCCGAGAGCACATACCATACTAGCAACGGAACGAGCCGTGAAGGCTCCACGCGAGAAGCCAATCATGAAGAGTTCATCGCCGGCGCGGTAGTTATTGCAAATAAAGCGATAGGTTTCGGCAATGTCCTGAATATAGATAAACTTCCGGCAAAATGATTCAAGTACCTTCAGATCAATCCCGAAGACAATCTCACTTACCTGAGGAATTCCGTGTCCAAACGCCCCTCCGAGGAGCTGGCCAATCTTAAAAGCCTCGGTTCCAGCGCCTGGGTGGTAGTATATGACTTGAGGCATGCCAGAGCAGCAGCTCCGAGCGAAAGCGCCCGACAGTCGGCTCACGTTGCTGGCAGGATCCGCCTTGTCATTTCTGGGGCGATCGAGGATCAGCGCTGAAATGGTGGCGCGGGAGTCAACAAAGCTACATACGTGTTGTTCCATGTTCCATCACAGCAAACGATAAGTCGCTTGGAATTGGGGCGCCCGTCTTTCGGGTCGTCGGGATTGTTTTGGAGATGGGCGCAACGCACGGCACCTTTTGCTAGGAATCCTTGTGGGGTTGGCCCAGCCATGAAGAAGCCCTAGTGGTGCGACGGACGGGGAAAATGATATATATCCTTAGATATGAGAGCCGCTTCGGAAAGATCGAGAGCAGAGTTGGTTGCGGATGGTGTGCTCGTCCACTTTGTGGGGATGGACGACCACATGTAACAATGGGGTGGGATCATCAAGTGATGTCCCCAGTTCCTCTGCTTCCTGCTAGTCTCCCTTGTATACTTCCGTTCGTGTTATGTTGCCATTGCGTGGCTTCTTCTGCTGACAGTAGCTTTCCTGCATGACGCAAGCCAGGGAGTCGGTTGTCTAGGCCTTTCGCGACGGCGATGCGTAGATGTAAAGAAATTAGGCTAGATAAAATACCCAAATCCTACTTAGTTTCGTCCTAATGTTGGTATATACCCCTAACACTATAGTCTTTTACGACGAATTGAGCCCGATTCGCGTAGCATCAGACACTAGGAGTGAAGAAATTTTGTAGATGTGATCTACAACAAAGCTATGTTATTCAATTATGGAAGAAATCCGACAAGGATTAGAGAGACATTCGCATAGAACACACCAAGCAACATCCGCTGCCTGTAATCTAAACACAGACAATCTTGCAAATCATTAACTGGTCCTCATTCGATGAGCACGTCTTGTCTCGTTGCAGACAATCAATGCACACAGCAGCCACGGACCGGCTTCTCCAGGGGCCATGATTTCTGCAGGTGCCCCAACTTCCGCACGGCGACTGGTGGATCCGAATCTGGACTGGATGCTCGGACTCGAGTTCGTTTGGTCTCTCCATAGTGGGAATATGATGCGTGCGGCATTTGCACGCCATTCAGCCCGCATGGCTCCTTCCGTAATCGCCACGGGAGGGGCCATACCTGCAGTCTGTAAATTGTACAGGGGGGTGACGCAGCGGGAGGTCACACATCAGGTAAGTAGCGTACCATACTGTTGTCTACAAATCGGATGCAACGGACGTGAAGTAGAAGAACATCTGATAGGTAGATTTAATAGTTCTCCCGGTATGTGGCCTCCCGCTGCGTGCCCCCCCGTAGATTCAATGATAATCATGGGCATGCGAAGGCTACCGGGTAGTCGGCTCTCGTATATGCAACATTATCTGCTAATTGCAACACACGCTTAGCCTTACCGTATTCTGTCTGCTTAACATCGCTACAAATACCGCGCGCCACTAGTCAATACTATCCGCACCTTTCCTCTCTACGCTACACACGGATCAGTCAGCCTAACAACACTTTGCCCCCCTTCATATGCTGATATAGCTTGAAGCTTGAGTGGATTTGAGGCCTGAGTTTTGGCACAGTATATTGTGAGCCCTAGGGCCTTACCTCATAGATGATCGGATATATACATTATCCATCATGCTTTAATGCCCATAAAATATACCCATTGTTGAATGGACTCTATTAGTCCTACATATCATGATATGACAGGATAGAGCTTGTACGATTGTACGGGTGGGAAAAGGGTCTGTATTCTATTTAGGTCTTGTCTTTTCTGTTTCTATCGTACGGAGGAAAAGGGGTGACATTGATTTGATCCTCGTGCACGGTGACCATGTCCCGTGCCCCTGCCCTGTACGGTATCCCGCGACCGCCGCCACTTGATCTAAAACATTTAGTAGCTGCCCGTACTACGTACGGACACCCATGTAACAATATGGCGAATGATGGACACGACAGCTGTCACCAGTCTAATAGGTGCCAAAGCGAATATTACGTAGTTATTGATCCCCGTTAACTCGCTTGTATATTGCTTCGTAATAGCATCACTAAATATTAAGAGAAGGGATCTGAGGTTGGTAGTAAGATTATTAGAGATTGCGTCTAAGCCTCTGGCTTTTGTAGCGACTATAAGCCCGAAGAGTGCTATACATAGGACTGCGCCGAAGGCTATGGTGGATATCGTATGGCTGCAGCGTGTTTAAGATGAGCGATATTACTGTAAGACTTAGTGGAAAGACTCTAGACGGCTCTAAAGTTTTCGGCCGTAGTGTGCGGGGTGATAAGTAATAAAACCGCGGCGAACAAGCTATATTTTTAGAGTACGGTCCTTCTTGAAAGAGTATTACCTGCAGTATAGTCTTAGCCGCCCCGTCTCTATACGCGAGCACGCTTACACTTACTATTTCCGGCGTTTTCAGCTGGTGGCAGCCTACGCATGTTCTGTTGACGTGGCCATTAAGTCTTCTAGTAAGGCGACGAGGGCGTCACACGGCTTACTGATAGGTAGTTAAAAGTTTTCTTAATACGGATACTATAGTATGCCGCGATAAGATTGATAATCAGCGGTTGGGAAAACGGGTCTATAAGTGTCTAGGCTGAAATTAATTATGCATGAGGAGTATGCGAACTCTTTAGCTGCGCCTACAGGGAGGACAGACGTACCCCTTGAACGCCAGCATATCCACACCAATATACTCGGCTCCATCAACGTGGGTAACAGGCTGGGTAACCATGTTTGGTTGTACTGCGGTTACAGCTTCTCGTTCACATGTCTGACTATGTTCGCTTGACCGGAATATGTTTTGCTCGGGATGATAGTCATAGCGTCGGCTCAACCCCTCCAAATTGTCCCGAGCCGGTCAGTTCCTGCTTCTATCGCCGAACAAGGCTCCAAAAGTTCTCAGGACCGATTCAATGTACGTCTACGTTTTTCGAGCAATGCAAGGCATTATCTATGCAGAGACACAGGAACACACCCTGGCGGTCAGCACAAACGCCTGCAGTGAAGACTTCTCAGGGACCAAAGAGCACCCAACTCCCATACATAATTCCATTCTTAAACACCTTCACCCACCACTGCAAAGTCCATCTCTACCTCACCCATTGCAAAACCATTTCCATGAACAAAGATTATTTCCTAATAACTACAAACTCCAGTAACCACACCCAACACCAGAAATGCATGCATTTTCCCAACCAAAACCTCCTTTTTTACCCTTCTAAACGCCTACAAATGCTACACGCACTAAACACTCCCAACGACCTCTCCAAACCACTGCCTTAGCGCACCCGCCAAAACCCCCGGTAACTCCCTGACATCCCTCACAACCAAGAAGTACCGGAACGGGAAGCGCTCCATGTACTTCCAGCGCACGACCTTACCCTCAGGCGAGATTTCTACAGATTGCAAGTCCATGATACCTTTCTTCTCCTTCTCCTTCTCCACGTCCATCGCTCCAGCTTCGGGGGACGCCGCCGAAGAGTCGATTATGACGAACACGATCATCACGCGCTCTTCTTGCGCGCGGCGCACAAGGCGCTGGATCTCAGCGTGGCTGTCGCAGATACCGTCGCTGACAATGAGCATAAGCTGCCAGAGGTCCTCGCCCGCCGAGCTACTCCCCTTGCGTCGCGCGTCGGCGAAAAGATCCAGGCTCTTGTGGACGAGGCCGCGCACGTCCGTCTTCTGCTGGTTGAAGCCGAATTGTTCAAAGACTTTGACGCCGGCCTCGCTCGTGAACGGCTTGTCGAAGTCGTGCGCTACGTTTATGGTGTCGCCGAAGCCGGTGACTGCGACTTCGCCGACTTCTAGCATGGCCATGCTTCGCGCTACGAGGGTGAGTGTCTTCAAGGCAAGGTTGCTTGCTCCACTTTCGGCCATTGACTTGGAATCGTCCAGCGCGATCATGACTTGATACGAGCGCTTAGAAGGCAGCGACCGCCTCAACCAGATCTTGTCACGCTTGTAGCTGGATGCGATGTATGGAATGATGCGCTTGAGATTGAGACGTTTGCCGGTGCGGAAGTCGCCGCGAAGTTTGGTAGTGAGGGTCGGTGCCAGGATCAGGCGAAGAGATTCAGTAAGCTGTTGGGAGAGAGAGTGAGTGGACGCTTCGTGAGAGAGCCATAGGGCCCGGGCGCTCTCAGGCGTGAGTGCAGATATATCGTCAAGATGGACAAGGTCGAGCTTGGTTTCTACTTCGTCGACTGACGAGGTATCGGAGATGTCGTCGTCGAGAGGCATGGCGTCTTCCGCGTCGGCGTCTTCATCGCTCGTGAAAGGCTTTTGCTCGCCGACGAAGGCTTGAGGACGACCATCGGTGGTAGATTGCTGTTGAGGTTCTTGCTCTTCCTGCTTGGGGGGCTCGGAATCTTGCATGTCAACATCTTGCTGCGCATCTTGTAGCTCTTCGTTGTCCTCTGGTCGAGCAGCAGTTGTCTCATCTTCGTCAACCGCCATGGCCATATCGTGATCGAGTGCCTTAGCCTGTTCTTCTGTCGCTGTGCCTAAGGCTTGCGTATCCGCCTGCTCCTCTTCATCTTGAAGATGCTCGAAGTCAGCATTGGCCATATCGACCTCTTTGTCAATTTGCTGCACTTGAGTTTCGTCCTTCTCGCGAGCATCCGATATCTGCTTCTGCTGATTGTACCATCGTTCCAGTACATCGCCCAGCTTCTTGAAAGACTGCGTCTCGGGAGATTCCTCTGGCTGTTCGCCTCGACCACCAGTATCAGGTTGAGCTGTTTGACCAAGAGTACCATCTTCAGCAGTTGTTTCTTGTTGCTTCTCTGCTGACTCGCCTTCGGCACCCTCGTCGCGATTTGCAGCACTGGCAGATGCCTGTTCCTTCTGATTCTGGTGTGCTTCTTCGTTGGCGTCTGCACCCGCGCCAGCTTCAGCATGTGGGTCGGTCTGCTGGTCGTCTTTTGTATCGCGCGACTCATCTTCAGGAGCATTCTGGTCGGGCAGAGGGACGGCATCATCTTCCATCGGCTCTTCACCTTCCTGTTCCTCTTCTTCCTTCATCTCGTCGTCTTCGACGTGACCTGTGGTGTCTTTCTCTTCTTCACCCTCTTGCTCAGGGCCGACCTCTTCATCAACGGTGTCAGGCTCAGCACCAGCTTCTGCCTCCATCTCCTCTTCCGGCAGATCATCGCCCATGTCCATATCATCCTGGTTATCCTCCTTACCCTCATCCTCATTGCCATCCATATTAAGCTCATCAGGAAGATCAAGCGTCTCTTCCTCCTTGGCATGTGGATCCATCTGTTCCGTCTCACCCATGCCAACGTTCTCTTCCTGGTCCTCGCCCTCCATTTCCATGTCTTCATCTTCTTCTCCCGCCTCCTTATCCTCCTTCTCCTCTTTCTTATCATCTTCGCCATCCTTCTGCTGCTGATCAGCAGCAACCTGCTCGTCTTGATTCTCAGTGCCAACATCCTCCTTCCCTTCTTTATCCTTGAGATCATCCTCTTTCCCACCCTCATCCCACATCTTCTCATCCACCGCACTCGGTCCAAGATCATCCACACTTCCGACCTCGCTCTGCACATCGTCTTCACCTTCTTCGCCCTCCTCATCACCCTTGTCTTCCTTCTCCGCCGTCTCGCCCGTCTCGCCCTCCATTTCTTGGTCTCCCATATCAACAGCATCCTCTTGATCTTCGATACTGCCCTCACGCTCGCCCTTCTCGGCTGCCAGATCCTCAAGATCCTCGTCATCTTCGATGTCTTTGGAAATGTCTTCCGCACCCTCGCCTGCACCCAGGCCCGTGCCTTCTTCGAGTTTCTCGTCCTTGGATTTGTCGTCTTGGTCGGAGGACTTTTCGGGCGGCTGGCAGAAACCTTGGGTGCCGATTTGGATGAAGGACTTCGAGAGGCGGTGAAGGAGCTTGGTTGTTGAAGTGTGAAGGGTTGCGAAACGAGTGACGAGGTATTGGTGAGAGACGAAGTACTGGTTCAAGAGGGGTTGAACGGTGCTGAATAGCGCGGCGACGACTCGTAAATTATCGTCTTCGGAGACAAGGTGGAGTTTCTCGAGGAGTGCGTCGATGGCTCCGCTGATCTGCGGAGCATGGAGCGCATTGATGGCAGCAGACAAAGCTTGTTCCTCCCTGTTAAGCCATGCAGCGTCGTCGATTGAAGTAGGTAGATCCTTCAGCTCACTCTCGACATCTTGCATCGATCCTAGAATGAGATCTAACGCTGCTAGAATATCCTTGGAATGCGACTCTATTGTAACGCGCTGCTCGCCAGACGTGACCTGTGCGGTGAATTCAGGATAGTAGAATAGGAAGCACTCCACATGCTTAAGCACCGTTCGCGAGATCGGGAATCTTTCTATCCACGCATTGAATGCCTTTCGGAAGTCGTCCAACTGGGCCTTGATAGAATTCTCAAGGTGCACATGAGACCCGGACAACACATTAAATGGTAGAACCGGTAGCTTGGCATATTCATCTCTCGATGCACGAAGTTGACTGCTCCACTTCCGCATGTCTTGTACTAACTCATCCACTTCGTTAGTCTTTCCAAGTTTCGCCTGAGCTGCAACAACCTCGGCGCCGGTGTCTAGCATGGCGCAAAGCCAGGAGATGCTTGGTCGCACGGTAGCAGTGGCATCAACCTGTGCATTCGGAACACACGTGACATTGTCTTCCTGCAGCGCGGAAAGTTGTTCCACCTTAGATATCGGTCCTTGGAGTTGCGCAAGAGTACTGGATGCCTTGCTCAAGAGTCCGCGCTGCCGGATTGAAGCGTGCAGCAAGCCCTCCAGATACCCAATACTCCTCATAACATCGTTGCTCGTCAAGTCTCCGTGATGCTCCTTGGCAACACCCCGGACTTGATCCATGATGCTCAGCGCCTTATGCAGGAAGAACTCAGCGCCGCTTCCTCGCTCGCCGTGGACGAGAGGCAGAGCAGCCAGCGCTGTAGAAAGCTCGTCTTGTCTAGCCAGCAAATCCGTACTCAAGTTGGCCTTGACACCCATCTGGCGGAGCTCTTTCATTGTGTCAGCGTAGACCTTGCGCTTCCTAGTCTTGAGATGCTGCACGGCTTCTTTGTTGTCCTCTGTAAGTGTCGTGGGAGTAGCCTTTTGCAGCTCGACCATCGAAGTCTCTAGATCGGCGATGAAGCTCTCGATGTATACAGCGCCGTCCATACTCTCGCTATTGGGCACCGTCATTCTACGCATCAACGGTACCGTGATAGCTAGATTCTTGAATCTCGTCGGGCGGTCATTCCATCCTTGTACACTCTTGTTGGAAAGCTCCAGTGCGATCGGCGAAACGGCAGTGCCCACTTCCTCCATATCGATCGCTAGAGCAGGAAGATTCTCTTCAGGAAAGCCAGCTGCAACGATACCAGAAACAGGTTGATTAAGCATCGTCCTGAACTTCTTCACTAACCTGCTCAACTTACGATGCGATATCTTCGCACTCTGCTTCAAAGCTTCGATGTTCGTGTCCTTCCAACTAGCCAACTTGATCACGTTGTTGACTTCCTTCTCGAGTGTTTGACGTCCCTTCGCGAGAGCTTCGCGCACCGGCTTCTGCAAGCGGGAAAAGTACGAGATGAAGTTCTTCAGAGCGGTGTCGAGCGCGCCGAAGAGCACATTGTCTTGCGCCCGCATGACGACATGGGAATGGAATTGATGGAGAAGCTTGACCCGCTGCTCGTACTGGCCTAGTGTCGTGGCGTAAAAGAAGCCTTCGAGCGTCTTAAGCAGATCTTTTGCAAAGCGCTTCATGCTAAGCTCGTCCTCCACCGAATCTGCAGCAGCAATGATAGTTTCATACGCGATAAAGAACCAACTGTTAGCGCTGTCACGACATTTCTCGGTCTCCATGTCGAACAGCCGCGCCCATGTTGTGAGCTCGAGTTGTCGCCAGCTTACAAGGAGGCTTGTAAGATCGTCGAACAACGGTGCGGTGCTGAATTCCTTGCTCGCAACACGCTGCCACTCGTACATGTACCCGTGCAATTTCTCCAGTTTCGTTATCAACTTTGCGAGCGGGTCAATGTGTCGGAACTCAAGCGCTTCATCGCAGGTACCCAGAACCTCCGATAGGGTTGCGTGTTCCGGCCACACTTTACGTATTTGTCGGTATCGGAGCTGAATACGATGAATCAACGCCATCATGCGCTTCGCTTCCGGTAGATTAGCGTCGAAGTAGAAGTTGTACGTTTTGCTTTGTCCTGAAGACGCGAGCGCATCTACTCTTTTCTTAAGCGCAAGATAGATGGCGGGGAAAGCGAACTCGTGATCGGTGCCGTGTGCTCTGCCTTCTGCTACACGGCTTATCTGGCCCGCGCACCATTCGAGCAGTGCTTTCATGCCGTCTGTGGCAGTGCCGCCACCAAGCAAGATCAAAGCATGCATGTTGGCCAGCCTGAGGGCATGCTCGCGAGAAGTCGATGACTGTGTTGATTGCAACGACTCCTCATCATCGTAGTCAGGGAAAAGCGACCGGTCTTCCTCATCGGCGTCTTCCTCTTCCCCGCGGTAGGTATACAAGCTGCTATTCTTGGCTTCATTTTGCTGGTCTTTCAAAAGCTGCGTCTTCCATTCGCCGTAAAACGATGACATGAGATTGTGGACCAGCTGCCGAGGCTTTTCAGCAGACAAGTACTCCGAGTCTACACTCTTGATGATCGCTAAGCAGTGCAGAGCATGCCACCTCAAGTCCACAGCATGATGATTCTGCGCCAACTCCGCTTCGCAGTGCTGGATAAGAATGTCGGAGTTGATGTTGCGCGAATGATATGCGTGGAAGCCAAAAAACGGAGTCTTTCTTGTCAAGTACGCAAGCGATCGGGAGACATCAGTTTCATCTTCTTGCTCGGTCGCGCCCAGTGATAAACCAATGCTGAGGCATACGAGGAAGCCCACGGCAGGGCCAGTGATATCGTCGTAACTCCGATACCCCTCTGTTAATCTCCGGATGATGTGCGAAATATTTTGCTTTAACGTATTATCTTGAGCAGCCTCCTTAACGGACATCGCTCCTGTCGCCAATGGCTGTATCACGCTCAACAGATTCGAGAATTCACCCTGTAGGGCGTCGAGCTCCGATACCTGGGGTCGTACAATGGCGGGTACCGGAGGTTCCTCTCCCATTTCGCGGATCGCGTTCTCCTTTTGGCGTATGCGGAAGCTGGTATCTTGACCTGTGAAGCCGACCTGGAACTCGCGCAATAGCTGCAAGCTTGCTAAAAGACCCGACTTCTCCTCGTTGAATAAGTTGCGTTCAATCATCGGTCGTAGCGCCGGGTCATGAGGATAATTTGGTACATAGAGTGCCAGACCAGTCAAGCCTAGTCGGACCCAAGACTGCGAGTCAATTCTGTTCTGCGAGTCAATTCTGTTGAAGGTGCTCGCATCGTGATAGCCCTGCTTCAATGGCTCGAGAGCTTTGCGATAGCTTTCTGGAACCGATGCTGTAGAATGGAACTCTAGTGAGTTCTCGTCCACCTTCGATATAACATCGACGCAGTGCGAAGCGTAGAGGCCGTTGAGAGTACGGCGGTAAAGCCAATCCAAAGCTTCTAGTTGGTGATTCGTAAAACGCTCCGAGTCAAGAACAAGCTCTTGGGCAAGGACCTGGATTTCCGTCTCAAACCGGTCAAGTCGGGCAAGCTGAACTTCATCCGCACCTTGTAATTGAGAAAGCATAGCGGTGTGGAATTTTCCCTCCAAAGCGACCTGCTGGCCGGCCTGCTTATGCAGTCCGATATACCGAGCAAGGCGATCCACGTTACCCCAAGCACCAATCTGCTCCAACGGTTCATCCGCAAGCTTCACCATCTTCGTCGGCCTCCTTGCAAGCAGGGAGGATTTGGCTCGCACGACGGGCACAGCAGCGGACGCCGCTATATACCGACGATCGAATTTCGGAATGTGGCTCTGCGCGATGTCAAGGAACTGGCACAGTCCTTCGAACACGTCCTCAAAGTAAGGCGTAACAGTGGCGTCGTCTTCGCCAACACTATCTTCAAGCTCGCGGACAGCGATTTCGAGAGCGGTAACAAGCTCTGCGGCATCAACATCCTGTGTTCTGACCAGTTCCAACGAGCTTGCAAATCTTTCCCTGATCTGAATCATCTCATCGAGTTTGAGACGCAGCTTCCACATGCTTGCGTCCAGTCTATCAGCCAGGCTCTCAAGAGCAAGTACTGCAGTGAGCTGAGCCTGCGTCTTCGGCGTGTCGGGCTTGAAGTATTGCCATACGCGTTCCATGCCCAATCCACTGCTTAATTGAACCTCGCTGCCAAACTTAGCCACCTCTTTGGATAGCTTGTTGCCTAGGTCATTGGCAATTGGTGCTGGAGCACCTTGAAGTCGAGTGATCACGTCGGACAGCATCTTCAGGTACGTCTGAAATGTCGCGCGATCGAATGTTGAGCCAGTCATGAGATGGTGGAAGGCCCAGAAGAGTTGCCGCAAAAGCTTGGGGGTCAGTCCTTCGGTTTCGACCAGATTTAGGACATGTTTATCCTGGTTGGCAGCATCAATGCATGATGCTATGCCCTGCCAGAAAGCATACAGGAAGCCCGGAAGCTTCTGCAACTCTTTCCGGCGCTCGAACTTGGTGGAGGGAAGCGCTGCAAGGGCATTCTGCATGGTGTAGCATTCAAGCGAGACATCGTAGAGGGATGCGTATTGCCTTGAAAGTGTCTCGAAAAAATCGTTGTGGCGAAGGATCAGCTCGTTGTTGAGTGGATGATACGCTTGTAACGCGACAGACAAGTCAGAACCACTGTTGCTCGCAAGCTCTCGCTGTAAAGCTCGTGCTTGAGGATCCGCAACCGTAGCGAGGAAGTGTACTTGATGGCGCAAGCGGTCCGTAGCGTTTTCCGACCCAGCCGATGTGCCATTGACAGTCGCCGCAGAGTCGCCATGGCTAGTGAATAGTCCTTTCGAGACCTGTTTCTCGAAGCTACGAAGCAAGTCCGTTTCAACGACCGAAATATTTTCGAACCTCGCTTGCATCGTCTCGGACTCCACGTTCTTGCAAAGGTGTCTGAAGCGGTACATCCGGCTCTCGAGCGGATACTCCAGCACCGGCTCTTTGTAACCCTCGAACCCTTCTTCTCCACCCAGCAGGCAAATCTCCACGGCTCTGTTCCGCATCGCTCTACTCAGCTCTCCAAATCTCGGGTCTACTGTCATAAAGATTCTGAAATCGGGATGCGGCCTCACGACCCTGGCCTCACCATCAGCAGTCGAATGCTCGTTGATGCTGAGGTACCCGTTTGGTTCGAGCAACGAGTTAAGGCGGTCGAGCACCGCGCTGCTGCAGAGATTCGCATTGTCGAGGACGAGCCATTTGCCTTGCTCAAGAGCCTGAATGAGAATGCCATCGACCCATTGGAAGCGGGCGCCATCGATTTGTTGGGGCGCATTGATAAGAGCGTCAAGTTCTTGTTTGAGCTGAATGAGTTCTGTAGAGGCGGGATTATCTTGTGCAAGATGTTGCAGAAGCAGTGAGATCTCTCGGATCTCGGGTAGAGAATCGTTATTGAGGAGTTCTAGCAGCCTGGTCGCAACCTGTGTCGGGTTTGTTGCGGATGCAAGTGCACGTCGAATGAAGTCTTCTAACTTGGCCGTGAAACGATGCAGCTCTCGTGATGGATCAACCTGCTCGTAGCCACCGACTAGATCCATGGCATCGATATCTGCGTTCATTGAAAAGGTGACCATGCTTGCGCCAGCGTACGATGCGACCTGGTTTAGCATCGATGTCTTTCCCGACCCGGGTGGACCAACAATTATCGCAGGCCAGTTCTGCCTTACGCTAACCACGAGTGCCTCCATCGGTGCCAGTTGTCCAATGCGGAGCGTAGAAATAGAATCAGGTCTAGTAACGATGTGGTCTCTAGGAAGCAAGCCCAGTCCAACCTGCAACGTGGACGACGAAAGGTTGTGGTAGAACGTAATTCGTGGATCATGAGGGCCGTATATCGATTCGAAGAGCTTCAAGAGCCTCACACGATCTGTCTCTGAACGGAATCGCTGCGCAAAGATGGTATCTAAGAAATCTCTCGCAGTCCCAGAAAACTGCGGCGAAGTAAGCAGCTGCAGCCAGCGCAGCGTATCTCGCAAGTTGAACTCCCACGGTGCACCAAGGTTACCGAAAGCGCGGCGAGTAACAACTTCTTCATCGAGCTCGGCAACAAAGGTGATCAGTTTCTTCACTTCTTCTTCCGCTATGTTAGGGAAGACTTTGCGGCAAATGAGAGAAAGATCCTCAGGTCTGAACACATCAGCGTAAACGACCGTAAACCGATTCACGAACGATGCTGGGAGCCCTTTCCGTCCGCCGCCTTGGTGATGCGGATTCTGGGCGGCGAAGACACGGAAATCAGAATGCTTGTGGAACGTCTGGTCGAGCTCTGAGATGTAGACTTCTCCACGATGATCGAGCACTGCGTTCAAACCTTCGAGCACGGACTGGGAAGCAAGGTTCATCTCATCAAGCAGCACCCAATCGCCGTTCTTCATTGCCTTGAGAAAGGGTGCATCGCGCCAGGCAAAGGTACCGGCTCGTCCGCCTTCAACAGGCACATCAGAACCGAACAAATCCATGAGATCTGTCTGCTCAGAGAGGTTGAGCCGAGTGAGAGGCTTTCCGATGGCTCGTGCAAGGGCAGTAACAAGCGTAGTCTTGCCAACACCGGGATTGCCTTCTAGCAAGATGGGCTTTGACAGTTGCAGAGCACGCACGACTCTAGTGGCGTTCGATCGAGTCGTTGGCGCCTCAAGCGAAAAGCTGACATCCTCCTCGCTCGTCGGCGAGAACTTTGCAATAGAGAAAGGTCCCAGTGATAGAGATTCCGGGGTTGATGAAACTTCGATCGAACCGAAATACAACGGTGTAACATCCTGGCCAAGTAGCTCGCTCAAGTAACGCAGACAAGCTTTCCGTTCCTCGTCGATGGAAGTAGCGGATATCGCAAGGAGCCCTGCAGGATTTGCTCCAAGCGTGTCGATGAAGACCATAGCCGCACCGTGAACTATAGCAAAAATCGGGGCGTCATTCGGAGAGTTGTTGATAAAAGTGACCCAAGCAAGCGTGTCTCGGATGGATATAGACGATGCGGCAGAGGTGTTGTACTTGTTGTTGAACCACTTCGAGAACGAGACAAGATCTTTCGCATACTGTACGGCGCTCGGTTTCAACTTCGATTGTACGATCTGTGTTATGTCCTCCTCATCTGACAAAGCAGGTACCCAGATCTCGGTGAAACGGTTCCTTAGAGCAGGCGAGAGCTCTTTCTTGCCATAATCACCACCAGGGTTCATTGTAGCGAGAAACTGGAAGCCTTGACTAGCGGTGACCAGAGAGTCCACCGGCCCTTTCTCAGCTAGTAACAGAGTTCGTGACGACTCAAGCACACTGTTCAGGCGTTCAAGTACGGAGTCGTCCGCAAGCGAGATCTCGTCTAGTAGGAAGTATTGTCCAGTCTTCATCGCGTGTACTAGACTTCCATCGGCCCACTCGAACAAAGCAGCAGCCTTTATGCGGTTCGCTTGGATCTCTTCGCGATGAGCTAGAGGTATCAAGTCAAGTGCATCCGACCTTTCGGCCAAGAATCTGTCATATACCTCAAGCAGCTCTGACAGTCCCGGAGCTACTTCTTGGAAAGCATGATGGGGGCCCAGGGTCTCTTGCAATTGCCTGTAGAGAAGGTCTTCGACCGCAGCTCTGTTTCGGATCGGTCTCTGGGCACCTATCAGGTCGCCAGTCTCGGTATTCTGATGTGCGTTCAGGATGTGTAATTGCCTTCCAAATGCATCCGCAAGCATTTGGCAGACGGTAGTCTTGCCACAGCCGGTCTCTCCGATTAGCAGCACAGGCTCGTTGTTGCGGATAGCATGGGCTACCAATACGAACAATCGCCGCATTGCTCTATTCCAGACGACACCAGTATCCGAACCAGCTACTTCCTTGCACAACTTGATCTCCGGAGAATCATCCTCGCTGAACATGACCTCTTCTTGGATCTCGACCTTCGGGCCTTTCTTGCTCATGACAGTCTCGATGATATTCTTCACAGCTATTCGCTCCTCTTCTTTCCGTACGCGCTCCGCGAGCAGCATATAGCCGTTGTTTGCAAGATCTTGAATGGTATCTGCTTTTCGTTGCGCCCAGCGGAACAAGTCTCGGAGTGTGGCAAAGCTCTTTTGTTCGAAGATCCGGTTCTCCTGCCGCAGGATAGAAAGTTCCTGGTATACGCTGACGATGCGCTTGCACCACGACTCGGGTATCATGGTACGACGATGCAGAATCTCGGTCAACTCTTCGACGGGGATGTCATCGAAGTGGAGCTCTAGGAAACGATTGCGGAAGGCTCGAGACAAGGCTTTTCGTCCACCGTACAAACCTGCGGGGTTCTGCGTCGCGAAGAGCATAAAATCTTCATGGGGTCGGACTACTTCCTGGGTTTCCGGTATCAGCAGCTCTCGATTATCGTCAAGCAGTCGGTTGAGAGCTTCCAGAACATCGGTAGGTGCAAGGTTGAGCTCGTCCAGTACAATCCAGTGACCTTCTCTTAATGCTCTCACAAGGATACCCTCTTGGAACGACAACTTCCCATCAGCGCCTGAGATATAAGACCCAAGGTACTCTTGTAGATCAGTATGTTCGTGGTTGTTGATACGGACGAACTTGTTGCCCGACCGCTTCGCAAGATACTCAATCATACTAGTCTTTCCAGAAGATGTAGGACCCTGAATAAGAACCGGGTAACGGCGCGTCGAAGATGCTCGGATCAGATTGTTCATGTTGCGCTGAACGAAGGGAGTGATGATGTAATGAGGCTGTTCCTCGACCGGCTGAACACCCTGTCGAAGCCAGTAGTGACCTTGTCTGACGTAGCTTCTTCCATCAGCAGGCTGAAGAAGAGGTTTTCCCAGTTCGGCTTTCAGTATCGATTTCTGTGGAAAGAGGATCTCCTTGATAAGCGGTGCGACGATATCCTCCGATGCCTTGCCGAGAAACGTGAGGAAACTCATGTGGAAGCCTTCGAATAGTGCGCGGCGTAGTGTGCACAGTGGCGCAATCTCACGAGCATATGAAAGCGTTCTAGTCAAGGTTCGAAGACTGAAATGAGCTTTCTGATCTGCACCGTCTACCAGCATGTTCGCCCTGGCTAGCTCCTGAATCTTCAAGTAGAGTTTCGTCACGTCGGAGGCTACGCGAACGATCGTGGGGTCCACCGTGTCGCCTCCAAGGTACTTCTCCACAATGTTCTGTAGGCTCTTCTTGTCGCTATCAGGGCTCTCGACATACAGCTCGGTGAATCGTGACCGGATGCCAGGAGGCAGGTCTTTCTTACCGACATCAGTTGCCGGGTTCATAGCTGCGAAGACTCTAAAATCCGGGTGAGCGACCACTCGCTCTACGTTGCCCGTTTCCGTGAGTAAGATGGATGGTGCACCATCTGGTCCTCCGCCTAGAAGATCTGCAAGCGCCTCAAGCGTGTCCGAGGATGCCAAGTTGATCTCATCGAGCAAGACCCAGTCGCCATTTCTGACAGCCTTTACAATGTTGCCCTCAAGGAATGAGAATGCAAATGCTTCGGAGCCGTTTGCAAGCTGTGCCTCGAGATCATGCAAATCGGTGGCGAACTTATCCCACCGTGACCCAAGGAAGGTAGCTGGCAGCGAATCGACTTTGCGCTTCTTCTTGGGCTGGCCGCCATCGGGATCCGGTGACGAAGCCTGCGATTCGTGTGCTTTGCGTGCAGCATCCACCATCTTCAATGCCTCCCGCCAGAGCCCGCAGACACCTTTCCAGTTTCCCTTTGCGACACGTTTTCCGAGCATCTCGATAAAGCGCTGGTTTTTCTTTCGCGAAAATGTCGTGTCGAAAAGGATATCGAACTCGTCCTTCATAGGAATGACGAGGCTGCGAACATTGACGGGCTTGTAACCACCCAACAGATCTCCGCTTTCGCTCTGTTGCGACAAGTTGAACGCAACTAGCTTTCTTCCAAGCTGCTCAGCTAGATACTGAATACAGGTGGTCTTTCCGGTACCCGTTTCTCCTACAAGGAGCAAGGGTTCCTGGCGATCCACGGCTACCGCAATCTTCTCCAGCAAACGTAAAGTGTAGCCATTCGTGGAAAAGGGTCTGCTCGTAGTAGTGCGCTTCGAAACCTTGTGCCTCGACAACCTCGTTCTGCCTATCCTTATAGCACCAGAAGAGGTGCTCTTAGGAGGAGCTTCAAGCTTTACTTCTCGGTTCTGGAGGAGATGGTCTCGCCGCTGAGGATCGATATGAAGCTCTTCGGCCACGCATGCCATGACTCGTGCTCGAGCTTGTTCGCTTCGCAAGCTGCCTGCAAAACAGTCAAATGCCTCCATGAAGATATCGTCCATTTGGGCCACATTGAAAGAAGCAGATTGTGCCAACAGCACGGCAATGCGATCGCACCATTTCAGTAGATCCCGCGGCGTAAGTGCTCGCAACGACGTGCCATTTTCGGATGAGAATTTGGCGTCTGAATACAGCTCAAGCAGACGAGCATAGACTCGCATAATGCCTGCCACGTGCTTTCCAAGCACTGGGTATTTATCTGAAACAATCTTCTCGAACTCGTCCAGTCCTGGCATACCGACTGTAATGGACTTCCAGAAGCGGTGCCCGATCATGTTCTGGCGTGGTATGATCTCTTGACCTCGGGGATTGAGCGTGCTGCGCATGGTGGCAATAATTCGGAAGCCTCTCGCAGCTCGAACTGTCTCTCCTCTGCTAGGAATGAGCAGCTCTCCGCGCTCAATGAGAGGGAGCAAGGTGCTGATGACCTCATTCGGCGCTCGATCAAGATCTTCAATGAAGATCCATCGACCTTCTCTGACGGCTGTCGTGAGCACACCAGGACGCCAGCTAAATGTTCCAGGCTTCGCCCCAGTCGCGTACATTCCCACAAGCAACTTCGCGTCGCTCTGCTCGTTCAAATGGAGAGTGACCATGGTATCCAACTTGTTCAGTTGCCATGCCAGATACCGTGTGAGTAGCGTCTTTCCAGATCCGGCGAGGCCAGTGAGCAGAAGTGGGCTTGAGCCTAGCAAACCACGAGCAATGTTCTGCAGGTTAGATTCCGTGGTAGGCGTTGAAAAGAGTTCCAGTGGCCTCTCTTTCGACGGAGCTCCATCCAGGCGTGGTAAAAGCACTCCGCTGACGTTGACAGTGTACGGAGAAAGCTGTCGATATAACGATGGCGAGACATGTTGCGCCTCTGACGACGGGCTTTGCTGTAATCTCGTCTGGAGCTCTTTCCACCTCTTCTCTTCCCACAACGACAAGAATCTGTAGTCGATCGTTTGCCTTTCCCACTCGCCCTCGACCTCATCTCCCCCAACCACTCTCTTGATCATCTCTTCCGTTGCGTAGTCCGCCGCATGGACATACAGGCAAAAGTTCCTTACGGCCAGATACCGCACAACTCGATTCGGGTGCTGGAAAAGCTGCTCCACTACAGCCGGCCGCATATACTTTGCAAAATTCCGGCAATCGAAGCTCATAAGTCGGAACCATCCCAACAACGCCTGGCATAACTCTTGCTCGGATACGTCTCCGACATCTCGTCTCTTGATCCCCGCCTGACGAGCCCCGAGGAACGACACCTGAGGCGACGCAGCAAGGCGCTCCGCATGCTCAGCCAGGTGCGGTGCGAGCGGTAATATTCTTCCAAAAGCGGCAAGTTCCAGTTCAGGCGTGACCTCTGCACTCATCCACCTGGTGCAAACTTCGACGAACAAAAACTCAAACTGGACAAAGACATCATCTGTGCGTCCCGGAATGAGCGACTTTCGGGCAAGCCGCTCAAAATCGACCGTTTTACCGGCCTGCATATCGTCGTCCATTTCGTGATATCGTGGTAAAAATTTCGAACGGGCTTCCCATACTTTTCTTTTTCAGCGTAGAGTACAACTCCAGGACCAGCAGCACGTCGTTATCCCGTCCCAGACCCGTGAAATCCTCGCGGACCGGACGATGCAGAAACTCGGCGCGCGCATCAAAAAAGTTGCAGGCGTTGGACTTTCGCGCCAAGCCGCTAGTCCCCATTCGCGACTCTCCGCTCCGCAAAATCTCGCGAACTCTCTCGAGCTGCTGCAACGTCCCATTCATCAACGAAAGACCCCGTCCCCGTCGCCATGTCCGCTCCAGCATCTCGCGCCCTCAGGCGCTGCGTCTGCTCCGCAAAGCCCAGCTCCTCGTTCCTCCGCCCCACAGCCGCCTTCGCACACCAGAGGATAGCACAAAGATGGCAGTCGACCGATGCTGCGGCGGCGCCTACGAACCCTAAGATTGCCACCATCGTGGATCAGATCAGCCAATTGACGTTGTTGGAGACGGCGGATTTGGTGTCCACGCTGAAGGTACGAGGTTCCCGTCTTTAAGCAGCATTGGGCGCTCTTCACGCGACCCCAGCCAGAAGCCTTCCGATGTTACTCTAAAGTCAATCTTGCCTATGCAACACCTGCTAACACGCCTACCCACAGACCCGCCTAAACATCCCCGACATGCCCATGGGCGGCTTCGTTGCCGGCCCCGGCGGTGCAGGACCCGCTGCCGCCGCCCCTGTCGAGGAGGAAGAAGCCGCGCCCGCCGCCGCCGAGAAGTCGCTTTTCAACCTCAAACTCGAGAAGTTCGATGCCGCGTCCAAGCCCAAGGTCATCAAGGAGATCAAGGCCATGCTCGGCCTGTCGCTGGTAGACAGCAAGAAGTTTGTTGAGAGCGTGCCCAAGACGATGAAGGAGGGCGTGCCGAAGGAGGATGCGGAGAAGATTGTCGAGACGTTGAAGGCGCTGGGTGCGACTGTTGTTATGGAGTAAAGGAGCGGTGTGTGGGCGAGGAGGGAGGAAGGCTGGGTGGAAGCTATCCCGAGGATTGCACTACGCATTGAAAGGAGGGAGGGATGCACGAGATGTACTATATCACTCACCGGCATTTGCGCATGTACAGATATGTAACATTTGAAAGGATCAAGTTGGCTGTAATCGAATCATATGCAACAAAGGACAAACTCCAAACAATGCCCACGGTATGGTATCTCCCACGCAAAGCGCCCAAACGCCTACCCATGCTCGAACCCAGCCAGCAACCCATCCAACCTTTCAGACTCACATGACCTATCCACGCATCCTCGAAGCACACACACTTCCCCCTCTCTCGTCCCGGCTCCTCCACCACAACCATACCCATCCCCTACCCAAACGCAATAGCCTCCCTCCTCTCCTGCACATCCTCCATCGCATTAACCCAATCATCCTCCCCAATCTCACTCGCCTCCTCCCACAGCCTCTCCATCTCGGCCTCCCCCTCGCCAGGCACCGCCCAAATACTCTCCCTCGCCCTCTTATGCCTCTCGCGATCCTCCTCAATCCGCTGCTCAATCTGCCTCTTATCCAGCCTCCCATTCCTCTTCCCGGGCGTATCCACCTCTGCGCCCACCCCCCCATTAAACAAATTGCCCTCTCCCCCCTCGCGCTCCCTCTCCCGCAGAATATCCTCAAGCTCAGACACCGTGTCTTTCATCAGCACCCCGCGCTCCCCCAGCCCAGCCAGCACTTTCCGCACAACACGCACATTCGCCGCGCCGCTGCCGTCCCCCGGGACCACCGCGTCTACCACCCGCAGGATGTCGCGCTGCATCATGCGCACGAATTCCAGCGCGTTTTCCTGCTTGGCGAGCGAGGTGAGTGTTTCGATGAAGTACATTATGTTTGCGCGTGTGTTGAGGGAGGAGGTTTCGAGTTGTTCCAGGATGCACGAGTGCAGGTCTTCGTCCATGGAGCGGTTTTTCAGCGCGAAGATGGCGGCGCGTTGGTGTGTTGTGTGCGAGGCCGTGAGGTGCGTGAGGTGCGAGGTGAAGCGGATGCGGACTTCGAAGGGGTCCATTGTGGGGGGTCGTCGTGTGTGGTGGGTTGGGATGAGTAGGTTGATGCGGCGGAGCTTCAGATGGTGAGGTTGGGTGGTTGGTCTGACGTATAGTCGGCCGTTACGATGTTCCGTGCTCTTTGGGAGACGAGCTGGGTGCTGTTTCGTGGGTGTAGCTGCATATGCTAGCCTATTGGTCTCCAAGTCGAGAAGCCGAGTGGGAACTTCACATGTGCGAAGTAGCGCGACTCCAGGAACCGCGTCTAGCCATGCGCGCGCACGGACCATCCGAAAGCGGGATGTTGGACAATTATGAACCGCTGGTCCTCCTTGAACTCTCTGTCAACAACACTTTTCTCTGCCATTCAGATACCCAAAACACCATGGCTGCCTCCCAGGACCCCAAGGGTCTAACATTGACCGTGCTCGGCTCCGGTACGTACCTATCCACTCCCCAGATGAAACCCCGCACGAAGCGGCATACGAGAGATTCAGAATCAAGACAACATCTTCCCTCTTTACACACCCCTTAGAACTCATATTCCAGGATGTCCTCTCTCATACCTCACTCCACTCCACGACTCCAAACCCAACACCAACCCAATACAACCCCGCCTTTTCAACCAGTCATACTAACCCTCACCCCCAGGCACAATGGGCATCGCCATAATGGGCGGCGTAATGTCGTCTCTCGCCTCAGCAAAGACCCGCGCCGCCCTCACCGACACCCCCAAAGACACGCCCAACCTGCAAAACTTCATCGCCTGCGACGCCTGGGCGCCCGCCGAGGACAAAGTAAAAGCCGCGCTTGGCCACTACTCCTTCCCACTGACCACACTCACGAACAAGAACCTCGAGGGCATCCAGGGCGGCGACATAATCCTGCTCTCCTGCAAGCCGCACATCTTCAAAGATATCCTCGGCGAAAAGGGCGTCCGGGAGGCGCTTGCTGGGAAGGTCCTGGTTAGCATTTTGGCCGGCGTAACGCAGGAGCAGATCGAGGGGTTCTTGTATCCGGAGGGTGCGCCGGAGGATGCGTGCCGCGTTGTCCGCGTCATGCCGAATACTGCGTCGTTCGTAAGGGAGAGCATGTCTGTTATTCAGACGAGCACACCGCCGCTCAAACCTGAACAACATGCCCTCGTGGAATTCATTTTCTCCAGCATAGGCCGCGTCGTTACGCTGCCGCCCGCTCTCATGGACATCTCGACCGCACTCTGCGGCTCCGGGCCTGCGTTCTTCGCGCTCGTGCTGGAGGCTGCCGCGGACGCGGGTGTAGCTATGGGCTTGCCAAGGGCAGACGCTCAGCTCATGGCTGCGCAGACGATGCGTGGGACGACGGGGTTGGTGCTCGAGGGCGGCGAGCACCCTGCTATTCTGCGGGACAAGGTCAGCACGCCTGGGGGGTGCACGATTGGCGGGCTGCTTGCGCTCGAGGAGGGCGGCGTGAGGGGTGCGTTCTCGAGGGCTGTGCGGGAAGCGACGTGTGTGGCGAGCCAGCTGGGGCAGGGCGTGAAGAACGTGAATGGTACGAGGCATTAGAGATGCTAGGTTTGTGGTGTAGGGGCATCGTACAGTCTAAAAGAGAGATATGCGGAAGACATAAACCGATATCAAGCCATCCGCACCGTAGCAACGAATCCAATAAACAAATACCACACCAACATCCAACCACCCGTCCACACCATCACCACACCCCTCACTCACTCCCCGCCCAGGTGATACCTAAAACTTTTATTATTCATCGTACTTTACTTAATCTTATCTCATCTCATCTCATCTACGCTATAACATCCCTCATCACACACATACATACCCGTAGTGCTAGGGAAGAGGGAAGGGTATAGTACAAGAAGCGTGCAGCAGAAAGCCACCATCCATAAGCCCGGTGCCAATGCAATGTCGACGAGAACCAGCTGGTTTCGAGGCTGGCGAAAAAGGTCCGCCGTAGGCCGTGCGAGATGGCGATCCGTCTCCGTCGTGGGCCTTGTAGATATGGAGTCGGTGAATGTCGAGTTGAAAGCCGGGTGCAGGCCTTCCACCCAGCTCCACGGCTGAAAAACCACCTCCGAAACCGCAATCTCTCCCTGCAGATGTCCGAAAAAACTTTTTGATCCCACGAAGGCCTCCAAACCCCAGCAAAGCACACCCATCCAACTCCCATACCCGACAGAGATCCGCACCGAAGTCGCCAAACGCATAGGCATGTCCTTACCACCGCCTGCCGTCCCTCTCCCTCTCCACACGCTCCAACTCGCGTTCCACATCCCCCTCATTCTTGACTCCGCCTCTCCTCGGCGCACCCGCCTTCTTCCTCAGCCCCTTCGCCAGCACGCTCGCAAGATCCGTGCCTCCCTCGCCACCGCTCTTCCTCCTCTTACTACCGTGGCCCGCCGGCCCGGTAGGGATCCCACTCCGACTCTCCCTGTCATCGTCGTCGTAGTCGTCGCGAGAGCGCTTAGAAGACAGCGAAGGCCGAGACGAGTGGTGAGAAGACGAGATGCGGGTGTGCAGCGAGCGGGATTCGGGACGCTCAGGAGCGCCGCGTTCGTGCATGTCTCGTGCGCGCGCGTTCTTTTCCCGCTCCGCGGCGTAGTGGTCTTGCGGTGCTGATTCCGTGGGCGTCGACGGGACGGACGAACTGACGCTGCCTTTCCTGCTGTGCCGGCGGTCGCGGTCTGCTGCCGGGCCCTTAGGCGGCATGAAGGCGCGAGGTCCGGTCGGGGGTTGCGGGGGCGGCATGGGCTTCGAAGGTTTGGGTTTACTTGCTCCGCGAATAGAGAAGTTATCTGCTGATGGACCGGTAGGTGCGTTGACTGGTGGGGAAGTGATGCGGGTGGATGGTTCCTTTTCGTAGTCACGATCGCGGTCGCGGTCACGGTCGCGATCTTTGCGACTCCGGCGTGACGAGCGGTATTTGTCGTCTGAGTATTCGCGTTCCTCTTCCTCGGCTTCTCGGTCACGGCGACGACGACGCTCCTTGTCCTTGTCGCGAGAGCGGTACTTCTCGTCGTCATAGTCACGCTCATAATCCCGATCCTTCCTGTCCTTGCGGTCGCGGTCGCGGTCTCGATCTCGCGACCGTTCGCGATATTTATCGCGGTCTTTGTCTCTGTCACTTCTGTCTCTGCGACGAGAACTCGACTCGTTGTCATTAGCATAATCTTCGTTCCCTTCCACGATAGGCGTGTAAGAGCGCGAGCGATGACGGCGCCTGTGCTCGCGGCTACGATCTCGGTGTGAGCGGGAAGATCTTGATTTATCTTTCTCACGACGGCTGCGATACTTGGAGTCGGCAGAAGCACTGCGGGTCCGATCACCTTTAGAACCTCTCGAATCACGATCATCGCGGCCACGGTCATCGTAGTCATCCCGCTCCTCTCGCTCGTCCTGGTCGTCATATCGGGAAGAGCGATGCCGGCGTTTTTCTTTCCGATACTCGTATTCGGCATCGTGCTCTGCCTGTGGTGTCACAGAACGCGCACGGTCTTCCCGCCGCTCGGTATCAGCGGAACGTGATCGCTCACGACGCTCGTCTTGGGCTGCA
The DNA here is from genome assembly GCA_019828545.1 of Paracamarosporium sp. OC-R06-R3. Lineage (NCBI taxonomy): Eukaryota > Fungi > Ascomycota > Dothideomycetes > Pleosporales > Didymosphaeriaceae > Paracamarosporium > Paracamarosporium sp. OC-R06-R3. The sequence continues at coordinate 99,634 of JACVRA010000210.1, read as the reverse complement.
GCTCTGGCTTGTGACCCTGCACGGGAGCGCGACGGCGACTTGTCTTTCGTACGGAGGCTTTCATCCCGTACGGGCGATCGACTAGGAAATGTAAGCATTACATGATTGAGTTTAAGCAGGAAATGACACCTACGATCGGACTCGCCGGGATGGACTGCGGCTTCCTGGTGGCGCCGCGGCCGCAGGAGTTGTAGAAGGGGGTGGATTGTGACGGACATTGTTCGCTCGACTGGAGAATCCGGTGTTTGGACGCCCCTCACGCATCGCTCGCGGACCTGTGGGAGCGCCTGCCACGCCCACTCCACGCGGCTCGCCTGTGAGGACAGTCGCCGCACCATATGCATTGTTAAAGCCTCCTCGAGGGCCAAAGTTGTTGTTGTTGTTGTTGTTGTTGTTGTTATGGTAACCCATGTTGCCCATGTTGCCCATGTTGTGATTGTATGCGCCATTCATCTGATTCGAATTGAACGAATTCATCATTTGAGGGAATTGCATGTTACCCCCCATCATGCTGGGGTTGAAACCTTGGTTATCCATCTCCACAGAATCAACAGTCTGTATCTGATTAAGAGTTGCTGATTGGTCTGCTTCGGTCCCTGCCACATCTTCCGTCGCCTTTGGCGCGTTCTCGGAGGCAGCGCCTTCAGCTGCTGCAGGTTCTGCAGTACTATCTGCTTCAGCAGCAGAGGTCCCTGTCTTACCTTCTTGATCGGGTTCCGCAGATGCAGAGGCCTGCTCATCTTTACCTTGATTGTCATTGGCAGGGTCAACAGCTTCTGCAGGCGACTCGCCATCGCGCTGTTCAGAAACGATCTTGTCAGTTGTTGTGTTTGGAGGGGGAGATTCAGATGAATGAGATGCCTTCAGGAGCTTCGGCAACCTCGAACGTGAAAATCGACGTACGTTGTTGGGACCGGTTCGACTGCCGGGGCGGCTGTTGTGCTGCATGCCAGCACCTTGACCGTGACCACCGCCAAAACTTCCGTTCCTGTTGTTTCGCTGCTGGGAGAAGTTCCCCGGGCCATTGCCTTGGAAACGATTTGTGTTTGACATATGATTCTTGGGGTATTGGTTCATCATCTCGGGATAGGCTCCAGATTGATTATATCCACCCATTTGGTTGTAGCCATTGAATCCATAGCCGCCGCCGCCCATGCCATTCCACCCGTTTCCAAAACCGCCACCATAATTCATGGACATGTCGTTCATGCCCATGCCCATGTTTCCACCAAAGCCGAACATGCCGTTCATGCCATTCATGTTGTTCATGCCAAAGCCTGGCCGGCCATTAGCCTTTGAGTCATGTCTTGAGGGAGTGGAGGTCATACCCATGTTATTCCAGCCGGGGTTCATCATGTTAGGCATGTTGTTCATCGGGCCCATGCCCATGCCAAAATTTCCTTGGCCGGAATTATAGCCAAAGCCAAATTGATTGGGCATTCCATTTGCGTTCATCATGGCGTTGTTCATCATGGGGCCATTAGGACCACTCGAATTTTGACCGTTGTCCTGGCCTTCTGCAGACTCGGCACTCTGGTTCTCAGCTTTCACCTCGTTCGCATCCTGGCTACCTTCTCGCTGTGCTTCATCCGGAGCGGCCGTAGATTCCTATCCAACGTTAGACCTGAGCTCTTTCAAATTACTACATCTCGTATGCAGCCGCCGGGAAGCTTACCTCTTCTCGCTGTGGTGCAGCAGAAGCAGGCTGAGGATTGTCTCCAGCGACACTGTCTGCCACGCTCTGGTCCCGAATACGATCTTCTGTTCGTGGCGCATCCTCGATGCTTTCAACGGGCTTCTCTGCAGCATCGGATGGGGGTTGCACCTCAGCCGGTGCTGGCGTAGGTTCCACCGTAGGTGTCGCGGCTTCCGATGCCGCCTTGTTCTCCTCTTTCTTCTTTTGCTTCTGCAACCAGATTCGCATAGTGTTTCGGAGCGCCTTGTTCGGAGGGCACGAGTCAACCTCCACGGGAGAATGATCGCATGACGGACATGTTGTAGGAAACTCGAGCTTCGACTGGCCTGGGACGAGGATTAGTAACTTTCTATGTGCACCAAGCCGGAGAGCACATACAGGACGCGCAAATGACCTTGTTGCAGCACAAGAGCTTGTACGAATCGAAGGCGAGCTGGTCGCAGAGAGAGCAAAAGAAGCCCTTGGGGAAAGCACCTCGGTCAAGCGTACTGCGACTGATCAGCGACCGGGACAACAAGCGTCTGTGAGAGAGAGTAACATACAGCGCGAACTCCTTGAGCTCATCGGCGAGCGGAGCCAGCTTGGGGTCTGTGGCGGAGCTCGCCATGGTGAGGTTCCGGGTGCCGGGTCCCAGGTCGCCGCAGAGAGCGAGCGCAAGGCTACAGCACCTGCAGTTACACTCCAAGCGATCGCATCCGCTGGCCGGATTCAATCGGTAAGGCAATCAGCGTGGAAACCGGTACAAGTCGCAAGATGGCAAAAAAGGGCGCGCGCAAGGCGTGATTCGGCGTTGGCGGTGTTGATTGCGGGCGCAGGTGCAGTTGCTGTCACGGGTGAGGGCTTGGAAAACTTACCTCGCCAAGGAAAGCGCGACGGCCGCATGCTCACGTGAGTCTCTCGCGCCGCAGAAGCGCGCTAAGCCCTCCACGGCTTCAGCGCGTCATCACGGGCTGTGGATGCAGGTATGGTGTCCACTGTTGCCCAACAAATGGTGGCTCTGCTTCCATCTTCGCATGCGTTTCTCCTCTCTTTAGGACTCCAATCATGATTCTGAGCCAGATCTCCTACCTAGACTGCATCGTCTTTTTGATTTTCCTAGTGCCGCAGCTGCTGATACATGTTGGGTTGATCCGCACCGCAACATGGCTACTTGGTGCCCTGCCTTCACTAAGTAAGTCCTTAGCATTCATCTCAACTCAGAATATTTATATTCACAGCCCTACAAGTTTTTATTTTGCCCTACCAGTTCATCAAGGAAAGATATTTCACGCCGTATGAATACCGCAGTCCATTCGTGCAACGCGCTACTCCCTTCCAGGACTTTGTCATTCGATGCGTTAGATATGCATTTGCCTTTATGCCAGCATTTCTAGGGCGCGTTTTCTTCTCAAAAGGCGTTTCTCTACCTTTCTTGAGATTTCGAATGTTACGGCATGGCATTGTAACTTCACCCTTGCGGTGGAATGTAATCAACAGGGTAAGATCCATCGCTGCATTGAGCATGTTCTCCACTGATCGTCAAAGCCCGGTCTCAAAGGTATATGGATCACCCACAATCAGCAGGAGCAACCAGACATCATTGTCTATTATTGCCATGGTCCGCCATCCCTCTAATTGCTTGGTATCCGTGAGACTGACTCAAAATAGGTGGGGGTTTCGCCATGGGTTCAGGTTTCTTCTACATGGAATTCCTTCTCGCATGGGTCACGTTATTGAAAGAAGCTGGCTACAGAAACCCAGCCCTCTTTGCTTTGGAATACACGCTTGTTCCAGATGCTGTCTACCCCGCACAGCTGCAGGAAACCCTTGCTGGGTACGAATACGTTCTATCCATTGCGCGAGACCACACTCGGATATGTGTCAGCGGTGATTCTGCTGGAGCCACACTCATGCTCAGTTTCCTCCTATACATGACAGATCATCCCGAGTTACGCCATCAGCGTCCTGGGTTAGCCGTCATGATCTCGCCATGGGTAACTATAATATCAAAGAACAACCGCAACACGCCAAGTGACTATCTCAACGCTACCAGCCTAGAACTCTACGGCCGCCAGTACATCGGACCCAAGGTACCCTCCGATGACCCTCTGGTGTCGCCGGGCAATTGCAAAGACCTGAAGAAGTGGATAGCAGCAAGCCCAGAAAGAGGATGGTACTTCCTATATGGCTCCGAAGAGGTCCTTGGGCCTGAGACCCGAGCGCTCATCTCATTACTTAGGAAAACTGGCACTACAGTCGACCAATACGAACAGCCAGGAGGCATTCATGCTTGGCCCGTGGCATCACTGTACCTCGGCGAGACGAAAGACGCACGCTTACACGGCTTGCGAGACATCGTCCAGACCATTCGCAGTCGGATATGATAGACATATAATAAATTCATCAGACAATATCTATTACAACCCGAAGTCGAACCCTTTCTGACTCATCAAATCTCTTGCTCCTCATTACATTCATTAGTCATAACACTACCATCCTCAATAGTAACGCCGAGGCAGTTCGAAACCAAGCTGTCGAGAAGCCATCACAAGCCTTTCCACCCTCTCTTCTTCCTGTGCTACCCAATATCGATTGAATTCTTCTCTATTTTCATTCCGAGCACGCAAGGCTGTTGCCGTCAAGGGGCCTTCCGCCATAGCAGGCCGTGCGGTCTGCGACTGCGACTGCGACTGCGACTTGTCTGCTTTCTCACGACTGAACGGCATCAACGAAGGTCTATAGTAAACACATCGACGGCTCCACTCACTTCGTTCCCGCTGCACTCCGGGTCTCACTAACAGAACTGGCCGATCCACGAACTGGCTGAGGCGACATAATTTCAGAGGAAGGAGCACACGTGATATATCTTGGCGCTGGGTATCGCGAGGAGAGGAGAACGCTCTCCACGACGAGTCCAACAGCGCCCGAAGCCAGATTATTTATACACGGCCCGGTCTGAGCCCTACAGCCCTACGCCGTAATGTCCGCCCATCATCCAGCAAGCAGCAGCGACAAGAGTACGGAATTCACGCAGCAACCTCCAATCGTGGTGCGTTCTCATGGAGCAATACCCCGCCTGATGGAGCTTAGCGCTTACCTATCAGGGATTTTGTACTAGCCGAGGCAGAGTGGCGCCTACCGTGAGCGGATTAGTGGTGGAAGAAAGCGGCTTAGCGCACCAACACCCATACCATGCTGCTGATTGCATCCTGAGTGGTGTCTTTTTCTGGCCCTGTCCGCTTGACGTGCTAGCTCTTTTTCCGTTAGCGCTTCTGCCCCAGCACTGCCAGTGTTAGCACATGTATTGCTAGGACTTTTCTTGCTGCAGCTGCAGGGCGAGTTATTTCGCTGCGCACGTAAGAGGTGCGTGCTCGGGAGCAGGCACCACTTTGGATGGCTTGCTGATCTGCGTTGGGGCGTTTCTGGAAATGGCTGTCTTGGGGCCAGTGTAGCTCTGCGCCAATCGACATCTGCAGCTGCAATCGCTACATGTTTTGCCATGACTTGGGCATCGGCGAAAGGTCGCATACCGAGCACGTCGATTATTTCTTGAACATATGTCATCTTTCCGGTAAAAGTTTTACCTCGTGGTTTCATCTTTCCTCTTTCATGCATAATTGAGGTTGAGAGATGGATATCTTGTTGCTGGAGGAGCCCAATCCTAGGCTGGCCTCTGTCGAGATGCAGCGCTTCTTGCCACGAAACGCGACCCGATATGTTTCTGATAGGCACACGGCCAGAGACAACACCTGGTAGAATCATCTTTCCTGCACCAGTGGCGGCCATCAAGGCTGTGAACGTTCCTGAACCACTGATATCAGTAAGGAGGCGCAAATATTTTCGATGACGACTGCTAGGAGTTTTGTAGCTCATATTCTACTAGTGAAGTATACATGTGGCGCTCTGAAGGTTATACGTAATCTCAATTAGATCCCTCCCTTCATCTTGGCTATCCAGTGTCTTTCGTGTTTGATTTTCTTCGTAAGCCTTCCGCTCCGTCCTTCTCTTCGATCGTGGATTTCCGTGGGAATGGCGCACATCGGCGGCGGGACCTGAGGCAAGTAGGTGCTCTGATGCTAGCAGATAGATAACAAGATACGTAGCCAGTAAAGCTGAGAAGATACCAAGGCTCCTGGAAATGCTTTGGTAATGCTTCTTGTAACTTTTCAAAAGACGTTGAGTTTACTTCTAGATGTTTCCCTGGGCGAAGCTCAACTTCGCAACTATACATTGCACCGGAACTACGTATATTTAATATGCGACAAAAGCTACATGCCGAAGTCTCAAGTGCGAATTAATTGAACCGAGGTCTTGCAGAAGGATCTTGCGCAGCCGAATCAGGTGGATAGAGTAACTTGGCAAACGAATGCAGAGAGCTAGTAAGTGAAAAAGCGTTACCGATCGCCGCAGGCATGCATGGGATAAACTATGTCGAAGCAGATCGACGAGAGAACCTTCATTGAAAGGTCGCATACGAGTGCTGAGATGGACTCCGTAATTGGATAGCAAAAGGCATATCGTGAATGCTTCTCTACAGCGGGCCAAGAACCGCGGCTCTTCTATGCAACGAGTGACGCCGCCTCAGGAATACAACTGTGCCCCTTGCTTTATACGAACACGATACAATACTCCTCACGCATTCGTCTCACTATACTGCACGATGGATTGTACCAGCACAACAATCTATTGCGCGTTGCTGGCTGTATTCTTATACTCGTTACGGAACGTCTGGCGCGTACTGCAGACATGGAAATATCTTTTGAAAGGCCGAGTGATGATGATGAGGCATGCACAGCAGGTGAGTATGGAAGTCTCGAGCATCTGCAAGCAAATGGCTGACGAACTGACATAGAATCCCCATAAAGCCTATTCTTTGCCTGTTCCGGGCAACCGACTTCACGTGTTGTCTTCGAAAGAGCATTGGCAGGATATCAACAATACCCAGTCCAACCCCCTCTCTCCGAATGCAGCGTCTAGAGAGGTAGACAAAATTCCTTCCGCGCTAGCTTGCATGCTTATTGTACGGATAGATGTTTCAACCAAAATACACCTTCGACTTTGATTGGGGAGCACCGAGAGAGCATGTCAGTTTAGCAACCGTCCGATCAACCCGGAACATGACAATACAATTTCTATCTTTCCAAGGAAGATTTGTCGAGATTCTGGATCAGGAATTCCAAAAAGCTATCACCAGCAATCCACGAAAAGAAGGTATCGCACTACTTGCCCTGTCATGCGTGATATACTCACATCTTTTGACAGGCTGGACACGTGTTCCTTTATGGCCAACTGTGTAACGCGCCGTCACAAGGATTAACTCACTCTTGATCCTCGGCGAAAATACTGGTGTGTCGAAGTTGTATCGTATCTAAGAAGCTGCTGACGTCTAGTCAGCAAATAGCGATGAGTTCACCACTCGCGGGATAAATTATGTGAACCAGACTACTCTCATCCTCGAGTCTGTTCGACTAGTTCCATCCTTTTTAGCCCCGTAAGTTACGCCCACAGCTGCCACCTTTGCAGACTATTGACATAGAAGCAGACTGGTGACAAAGTTGATCAAAGGGCGAGGCCAAGATCGGAAATTTGTCTTCGATACACTGAGGGGGCTCATTGCAGAGCGAGAGGCTCATAATAAGGCCTCTCCGGGGCTATCGCGCGAGAAGCTGGTAATGATCATACACATGGATATGATGTATTTGATTTAACATATCAAGGAAACCGTCCTAGAAGGAGTGATTGACTACTCACAAGACGACCGAAGCACGTAGCAACATGTCGACGCGATCAATTCTACCTGGGTTATCACCACTCTTTCCATACCGGTTGTCACCTATCAACTCTTGCAAGATCTATATAGCCAACCAGGCCATTACTCGGCTATTCGTAAGGAAGCCGATGCCGTCCCTCTGCATGAGCCATCGCGATCACATGAGATTTCCCCTTCGCTATGGAGTCATTGCGCAAAAATTGCTTCCAGGCTAACACTGCCCATCGAATGGCGATGAAGCCGTTCCAGTTCTCAGATGGGTACAAGGTTCCGGCAGAGGAATTGATAGAACTCCACCAGCGCGACCTCATGAGTGATGAGACTCTGTATCCCGAGCACGATAAATTTGATCCTTCACGATTCCTGAATAAGGATAGATCCCTTGTTGACATTGGGATCGAATGGCCTTTTTGGGGCATTCCGAGATACATTTGGTAAGTCAAAAATACCATCGCTGTGCGCGAGCCATGCTAATCGCCTTACACTAGTCCTGGTCGTTGGCATGTTGCAAATGTTGAGAAGCTTGTAGCTGTGTATATGATGCAGAACTTCGAGGCCAAGTTTGAGAGCACTGAGGGCTTGAATTTTGCTTGGCAGGACTCGCTTGTGCCTAAATCGAAGATGGTGTTGCTGATGAAGCCCCCATTGAAAGATTAGGTGCGTTGTGAGGATCATGAGGATGGACGTATAAGTACTTGTAAAGACCTACAGCTAGCATGTACCATTATACGTTAAAACAAAGTGCTTGTGGTTCATGTATTCCCTTTAGCCCAGCTATAATCCCCTGAGGCGCGGAGGTAGTTTAGACCGGGACTTAAGTTTTATCTCAAGGACTTAGTCCTACTCTTAATGAGATTGTAGGGCCGACGATAAGAGCTAGTGGATGGGTAATACTATGTCTCTAGTAGCACTCAAGGACACGGACCCTCTAAATCCTTGAATGTATCTATGTATTGCTAGCAAGATCACAACTATGCTAATAAATCCTAAGGCTGTAATACTACCTCCAGAGTCGCCTTCGCAACACCGAATCTCTTACCCAACACCACAAACTGCGCCGCCACCATCGCACCCCTCATCGCAAACAAGTCCTTACCCTCAAAGGCCTTGCCAATAAGCGCACTTGTCTGCTCCGAGTCCAGGAATCCAAGCTGCTCGATATTCTCTTTGGTGATTTGTTTTTCAAGCAGACCCCTGAACGGCCCGTCTGGGTAGCGCGTCGGACCTACGAAGAAGTGCTTCTTGCGGTTATAGGTCTCATCTGGAATGAAAGGTCGCATTGCCTCTTTCAATATGTACTTCTCGTTGTGCGTCTTGGTGACGGGATCATATTTCATCTTCAGGCTGAGTGGAAGGCCGTTAGCGTACTCAGTAACGTGATGGTCCAAGAAAGGCGTCCGGCTCTCAATGTGGTGGGCCATATGAACGTTATCGCCAACATAGTGTAGAAGAAGATTCGGGAAGGCAGTCTTGGTATGGATGTACTGCGCCGTATGCAACGGGTGCCACTTATTAGCGATGGCCTCGCGGACGCGCTCATCAAAACCCTCAATCATCAAAGTCTCTTGATTTTTGTCTGTGTAGCAGTCGGTCCATAATGCCCACTTTGCAGGTGTCAAGGTAGCTAGACGTTTAGTCTGTATGCTCCCATTGAGCATGCGGGACGTGGGGTCAGACCGCTCGCCTACTTCACCTCCAAAGTTGAGATCAGGTTTGGCCTCAGCTGCCTGGAGGGCCTCCATAAGCTCAGACTCCGGGAAGCCAGAAGAGGGCCATGATGGATCGCCCTAACGGATGGCTTTAGGAGCATATGACGAGTATCCACCAAAGTGCTCGTCCGACCCTTCGCTTATAATAAACGTCAGTAGAGGCCTGATGCACAACTTCTGTAGTCACTAATCTGTGAGCACCACCTTCGAGCCTTTGAAACGTGAATGCCGTGACAACGTGTGAGCTGCACAAGAGGCAAAAATCTTCGTATTTGACATGTATCAGTGCTCACATCCTTCACAGTATTGAAAAAAGACACGGTACTCGATTATAGGAAAGTTATGTGTGATTTTCACCTTCTGACATGGTTGGATTAGATATGTGAAGTCGAGTACTGAGATGGTATAACGCTATTCGTGAACATGCTGTCATCTATAACCCAACATCGAATGAAGGATCCAATTCCCGATCAATCACAAACAAGACCCTGCTTATGAATTGCATTACCATTCCAATGTCCAGCTATTTCATCTTGCAATGCGTAGTTACTCGGATTGTTGCGTACCTTGCTCTATTGCGTGTACTTACGCCGCAATGGCACCAGAGGCACCTTTTGACGGCTAAGGAATAGAGTGGCGATGGTATCAAGAGCTGCTGCAGCTTATGCAGGAATCTAAATACGTTAACAAAGCTTTTTACAAAAGACTTTGGAGATAAATCGAGGACTTACATATCAGAAAGGCAGCTGACAATAACTTCGAGTGCCTCGTTACGTTTCTCCTCGCCCAACGTAGCAAGATCACCACTGAGACCCATAAGGGCGCTCTGCATCTGTTCACGTATGCTATCAACAAGAACTTTGGCCAGACTATTCATCGCCTGGTTGATGAAAACAGCACCAGAGATGGAAAGCGCGAGAGTCACACCAAGCAACTGAGATATAATGATGAAGCTCAAACCGTGGGCTATAAGTTCAGGGCCCGTGATAATTTAGATGACGGCGAAACTGGTCTGGATACCGCAACCGGCTCCAATACCGACGAGTACTTCGTAGCCGTAGATAGCACCGGGCTTAGTCTCTATATCAGCTGTAGAGAAGAGCACGCAGCCGATAAGGGAGACGATGCTTCCGCCCAAGAACCAGGGCATGTAGTAAACACCCTTGGAGGGAACAGTGCCGTTGACGATGATCAAGAAGGTGATGAAAATGATCAAGGGGAGCAGACGTACACCAGCGTCCAGAGGGCCGTCGCCCCGCGTAAACTGAAAGTAAGTCGGGATGTAGTAGATCGGGATAAAAGCCGCGGAGTTGAAAGTAGCGATCAGAATGAATAAGAGCATAGCCTCTTTGTTCCAAAGGAGCACGACAGGAAACAAGCGCCTCTTTTAACTGTGAGCAAGGCAAGACCCTGTTGTGCACAGAAAGCACGGAACCGAACACCCGAGGTGACGAAAAGTGCGATGATCATGCTACGCTCGTATTGTCCCCTTGGCTTCCGTTGGGGGTCCATCTAAATCCTCAGCTAGGTCTTTTCTAGCTCTTGTACTTTCCCCTGTAGGTCTCTGAGTGCTCGTCGTCTTTCTAGCCCTTGCACCCGTTCTTGAAGGTCCGCTCGCTTGTGCTCTACGTTAAGATTACCACGAATAGCGACTTGCTGTGAGATTACCACAAACATTGATTTGCTATGAGATTGCCACGAATATAGACGCTGCGGCCTACTGGCCCTAGCCTGCAGTCTGCGCCTCGCCTCACCGCTTCGCGACATACAACTTGATACGGTCAGAAGTTAGTGGTGGGATAATGCAGGCTGAGCGACAGCAGATACCGTCAATCGTGCTAGCAAGGGCAAGAGACGCTCAACGGTCACGAGAAGCTAGAGCGGGACACTGCTAATGGCGAGGAACCTTACAGGTAAAGGTTTGATCGCAGCGATAACTCTCTACTTATCTTAGCTAATATATGCTATAACCCAAGGCAGCCTGTATAGAGTCATTCTCTTCGGCTAAAGCCAGTCTATATAACGCATTGACTGTGCTATTGAAAGTGGCCTCAGCCTTGTGGGTGCTGCCTAACCTCTACCGGCCTCTATATATTACCTCAACCCACTCGTGTAGCTGGATTAGTCCCTCTGCTTTCTATCTCGTCTACATGGTAAATTTACCTTCTCGTCCAGCATTTTTATTATAGAATATCAAGTGGGATCTATTGTCCATAAGAGCTTCATAACACGGCTCTTTTCTAAAAGTTACGCGTTTGTTCCAAGCCACGTTTAGACAAATGACGTCACAAATTTTAATTTCCGGGGAACGTTTGATAATCATTCCAGGACGCACCTAGACATGGACGAGATCCCAGAACCATTTCGGTCTCTCATCAATGATATCGGAATGCCTTTGGCAGCAGACATTCCTCGGCGATTCCGAAGACGGTCATACGATAATGTCAAAGAATTACCTGAATCCCTTCAACCTCAACAGGCGCGTCTTAATAAGATGGCTCAATCAATATTTGATGAATGTATAAGAGATGTGGTAGCCGAATCACATGAAATTCTTCCCGATGAATTTCTTCATACAATTATGGACGAGTTTAACAGTACTCTACCGGATGATGTCCTACAACCTCCACACGATCAGGCTATGCAGGCTATGCGCTATGCTCTCATCAAACAACAGATCGACAAAGACGAAGACCTCTTCAATGAGTGTCGAGAGATTCTGCACAATCAGCATGTTCAACTTAAGGGAGAAATATTTCGTCAACACATAAATGATGGACATCACGAAGACATAGCGGTTAGCTTTCCTCAAAATTTACTCGATATGTGGCGGTTTTTATACCCGAAATTTAGGGTCAAATACCAATCACTACAATCCGATGTGGATGAGGTGTCGGTTGTCGCAAACGAGGTTTGTTCCATTCTTGAAGATGTCTGTGGCAAAGACAAGCGGTTCTCCTTCATACGGTCGGCACTTAAAGAGTTTGTCAACGGGAATCATGGCCTCCGCGACGTTCGTAAGAAGCTAGACTTCATGATCGCTTCCGATCCAGCCAATGTCAAGGAATCTATTGCAATGAATCAGTTAACCGAATTCCTCACAACCCGCATGTCGCTTTGGGAGAGCGATCCAGCGGACTCCATGGGCTTCAAGGATGCTCTTTGCGAAATCATTGACTCGGCAATTTACGAGATACTCAATTTATTCGGGCCAGACCTCACAGTTGAGAAACTACCGACGAACGCCAATTTGAATGTACACTTGAAACTCTTGCGCGATTTGTACGAAAAGTCAAAACTCTTAGAATCGCACCCTGCTGTACAAATACGCTTAGAGTCCTGGCAGGATAGCGAATCTGGGGCGAAGAATCTCTATCCTACCCCCCTCAATTCCAAGAAGGGTGAAATCCGAGTCCTCAAAATTCTCCCCGGTCTTAGGAATGACCCTGTTGAATGTCAACTGTCAGTGCGCAATTTAAATTGCGATGACATTCCGGAGGCTCTGTCATACGTTTGGGGTCTGAATGAGTTTAAAGAGACTATTCTGGTTGATCAAATGAGTTTTGCAGTCACTAAAAATCTTTCCAGAGCTCTCAAAGACCTGCGACGCTCTGACGCTACTAGGGAGATATGGATCGATGCGGTGTGCATCAACCAGTCAGATTCGACTGAGAAAACTGATCAAGTGCGACTCATGAAAGAGATCTACTCCAAAGCTAAGGGTACGGTAATCTGGCTAAGTGGCAGCCACATAACGAGCAAACAAACAGAGGGCTCAGACAAGAATTCAAAGGTGGCTCTGCCGGATGATCAAAGACAAGATGTTGAACTCTTCAATATGGAAGGGTGGTATGCTCCCTTTCCAGCAAAACTCGGAGGGGTCGACATCGATCAATATGACCTCGCCGGGATCTTACAAGAATGCCTGAAGCACTCCATAGAGGATACATGGAGCAAAGAGCAAACTGTTCTCTACCTCATGCTGGTTCGTTGCATAGCTCTTGTCTTGTTACACTCATGGTGGGAAAGGATATGGACAATTCAAGAATGTGCATGCCCTCCAAATGCGCCAACATTCCTCTTCCGGGGTTACCCCTTCTCGTTCGATGACTTCACAGCTGCCAATAACATTGATAGCAAACTATCATCTGGGGACCCGCACGTCGAAATACAACTAAATGATCTACCTGGTAAACTAGGACCTGGTAAGTGACTTTCATTCTTTTCCTTTCGCCGTTTCTACTATTTACATGACAAGATATCTTACGCTAACTTTTGATTTACGATTGAAGAGCTATATCAGGTTATATCTAGGATCGCTAGATCTCACCGTGGCATGTTGAGTCGAGGGCCGCTTCTACTTCATTACCGTCGTGGTCTAAAAGAAGAACGCGATTCTGGTTCGAAATCGTTAACGGTTCTGTTAGGGATGGCAGAATCTTATCGAGCCACAGATCCCAGGGATAAGATCTTTGCCTTACAGTCCCTTCTCCACGAATGTATGGGGCGCCTCATAAACGTGGACTATGACGAACCTAGCGAGGCTGTGTTCAGGAGAGTGACAGCTCGACATTATAATTCTTCCAGAGACTTGTATCTGATGGGAAGTTTCAAATTCTGGTTTGAAGCGTCATCGAGTGGGGAAGGACCTTCTTGGGTTCTTGATTTCACATACACTGATGCCCCCTTTCGCGGTAGTAAGTCAGTTAAAGAGGCGAAAGACAAGGTGTCACTCGACGGTTTCATTTGCGAGAGTCATAGTTCGGTTACTAAGCTCGAGTATGATAAGGGTGCTGTGCATTTCTGCACTCCAAAGATCTTGTTCTGCACAGGACGCTATATTGACCAAATCCATACAGTCTATCCAACGCCGAAGTTCAGTAATGAAACGACGCTCAATCCGTTCGCAGCACTAGTATCACTAGCAATCCAGATACTCAATGCTCACGAGTTGTCGGTCGGCCTGCCTATCACAACTGAATTTGGCAATGAAGAACATACCGGGCTTACTTCTCTAATCAGTTTTCTCTTAATGACAGATGGACCGCCATATCAAAAGGAGGTTCTTGACAAGATTGCTAGTATACGAAACCAGGAGCTTGCTGGGAAGCCGATTTTTATCACCAAAAAGGGTCTGGTGGGGATTGCTACAAAGTCCATCGAGCCAGGTGACTTCCTCACATGGCTACACGGCTCGCCTATCTATCTTATCCTCAGAGGAGAGAAAGGCCGTAACAGCAGGTTAGACGATGAGCAACAGCACCGAATCGTTGCTCGTGCAGCCGTCAATGACAAGTTGCTGCACAATATAGAGGATATGCGAACCCTTATTAGCTCAACTTGTACTCGTCACTTCCAGATTATTTGAGTATACGGGACTTATGCTGGCGATACTGCCTACCTTGGTAAGTAAATATTCTAGTGCATATATAAAGCTAACTATATAGGTAAGCTATAGCAGCAGTTCACCGCACACTCGGCAGACGAAGCGGATTCTTCAAGAATTTGTTAAATGACTGACAAGGAACTCGCTACGGATGGGCAGGTCCGCCCATGGCATGCCGGATTGCAACCATCCGCGAGCATGCCACACCCTAGGGTAGCTTCACACGTAACAACATGTCAGTCTCCAATATAGCACCGTCACCCTTGTGCAACAGATCCTTGGAAAACTGTACAAGACCTACCAGAGACCGGTGCTTAAAAACAGAAAGTGTGTTGACATAGTCCAGTCGTACGTGCTGCTTTGTAGAGTATCGAGGCTGGAGTTTTGCTTTGTAGCGTATTTTGACGAAAAATTGATGCTCCAACATTCTTCTCCAAAAAAACTCATTCTAGATACGTCATAACATTCTAGGATGACTGTCCAGCCAGCAGGAAAGCCTGAAATTATCTAGGGCCGCCTTTCCACCAACGGCGAATCTGTGCCCTCCAATTCTTGTAAAAGGTTCGATGTCTATAACCCTGCCACTGAATATTTAAGTGCTTCCATATACGAAGCTGATGGCGATGATGTTGATATTGCTGTTGCGGTTGCTCAGGCCCCTTTCCCAGAGTAGTCTGGGTTGAACGCATTGCAGCGTGCTGGGTATTCCGAGAAGTGGGCGCAGAAGGTGGTAGCTGTATCCTAGGAGATGTCCTAACTGGGTGCCATCAGCATGGGCAAGCCTGTCCATCCAGGTCATAAGCCTCTTGTGATACGCCACTTTTCGAAACATATTGACAGGCCGGATAGAGCTCGCCCAGAGGGCTTTTGTCAGAGTAGTCTGTAGCATAGTTATTTAGCGATTGAACTGAATGGTGAGGTAAGATCTGTGTATAGTCAGGACGTAAAGGTAACACATAACTTGATGTATCAGAATGGTAGGCCTCGGTACTACAAGAGAAAGAGATGCATTAGAAAACCATCTTTCAAGCCGCAGAAATACAATTCGGGCAGAATCTTACGATCCAATACTAATAAATAATAGAGATTTTTTGTATCTAGATCTAGGACTCAAGGGGATCAACGTATCATTGAACCTGAATGTTTCCAATATCTCGATAATACTACTGCAATTTCACCTGGTGAAGATGCTTGAGCCCAGGCCACCCAAGAGCTATTAGCACACGAAACTTTACACATTAAGCTAGAGTAGGAAGTTTCTTTATTACATCAACATTAGACTTGTTAATGAACATAAAACCCTAGTACTTATAATAATACGTCTCTGCATTTAGCTATTATGCACCGTATGCGCTTCATCATAGGTTCTCAAGAAACTTGTTAGTGATAGTTATGGACATGGCCAGAACGCTGTGTACGGTAACATTCTTATTTCTCCCGTTAAATTTAAACGCGTATTAACATGTGAGTAGGACGTGAGCGTGGGATGACATAATCACCCAACAAAGAGCAGGTCTTGAGGGTGAAGGCTAAAGCCTGTTCGTTTGAGATACTAAAATCTGAGTCAAAGGAACTTCTCGTGAAGGAAATTCCCTCGCTCGTAGCAGTGTAAAATCAAATGACGTGGTGCAAACAGAAGGCGCACAAACATATGTCGTAACATTTTACTCCGATCATATTTCCGCCCTCGAAGAGATATATATTGACAGCTCTGGGATCGATTTCAAGGTATTTGCGGCGAAAAATTCCCAGTTTGCGGAACCCGACTTTGTTACAGCGTTTGCTTGTAGCTGACAATATCACGTGAATCGTTGTCACAGGAGGTGCCATTCATTTCCAACGTCTTGGCAAACTATGACTGCAGGTGCAAGGAACACTCAAGATATTTGAAAATATCTTGCTTACTCTGTAAGTCACCGACTGCACCTTCCCTCTCATAGATCTCTCAACCGAACTTACAACACAGCTTCCATACTCAACTTCCATACTTAAAGTGAGCTCCAGGCTCTCACTTACTCATCTTCGGACACTTCCTTAATACAGGAGCTGAAACCACATATTACTTTGTTGTTATCACTTTGATGATGGGGTCCATGGCGGAAGCGCCAGATACAGTACCAGACGCCAACGAAGAACGATGGGAATGTGAATACTGCAACAATGTATATACGAAAGTATCCTCATACAATGTACGTGAATTCGACCAAGATTCACCTCGTTCAGTTGCTAATAGCCTACAGAATCACTGTAGAATGTCTCCCTGCGCTGCTGCCAATAGAGGCGCGTCGATGTGGCGCTGTTCTCGCTGTCGCGTACAATCTGCTTACAAGAATTCTGTCAAAGTATGTACTTACCCTATAAAATCTTTTATCTCGCATTTGCTAACCTTCACCTTAGAAGCACATGCAAGGGAGGTGCTGGGAGACATGCGATCAGTGTGCTCAAGCAGGTCTAAGGATGTGCGATGGGGTCGAAGTCAACGGCGCCTGTTCTGCGTGCCTCCAACGCTGCATGACATGCACGAAGCCGCAGCCATATCAGGTAATTGCTGGATATTCTGTAGAGATCGCAGCGGTGGGTGGCAATCAGAATCAGGCTCCACAGCACCTTCCACAGAATGCTCAGAGGAACGCCCCGCAGCATCTTCCGCTGAAAGCTCCACAGGATCCTCCTCAAAATGGTCCACAGCAATTCCTAGGTGTGCGAGTGAGCCCAGTGAGGAATCAGCAAGACTACATTTACTTCGATGAACATAACAAGAAGGGAACCCAGAAAGAGAGCGAAGCAACTATTGATGCGCATATGCAAGGAATCCAAGAGAGCCACAACGTTCCGGATCAAATGTTACCAACTCGTAGTACCTTTCCAACGAAAACTGAGACGGTGGAACCAATGGAAATTGACGACAAGGGCGATGTTTCCGAGAAAGGATTGACAGATGGCTCGGTCGCGCCTTCCACAACTGTCAATCAGTCCGAAGGCAACGGACAGAGTATTGAAGAAAAGGCGTCTCATAAACAGGACTACAACGCGGGTCCACAGAAACAGAGCCTTGTCTTCCCGGTCAAAACCTCTTCTTCGAAATCAAACATGGGAGGTCACTCGATTGATGGTAAGTACCTATTGCGTTTGTGCCATATGGCCAACCAACTTCATTCGGCCCCATGCTAACCTAAGTCAGGGACCGCTCAGAGCATTGATCCTACCCCTCTATCACTAGTCGACAAGGAATTCCTCACCAGTCTCGAGCAGAAAAGCCCTCAAGAAGTCCAGCTGAAATCAGAGCCGTTGTCAAAGCGACGCAACCCTGGTCTTCGCCTTCCAGGCATTGGACCCGCTTCATTCGGCATACATCCACCTGTAGTGCCATCTGGAACAAATCTAGTACGTTATTACTCTCCATTCACACCTAAAATTCCTTGCTAACCTATGTCATCACTAGAAACAAGAATTATACACAATCCCCGCTCATCAATCGATGAATCCCCACCGTGAGGATTCTTCATCGCTAGTTCCTATATCTCAGGCTCCTACTCACACCGCTCTCGGCCATCGTTCCAAGGTCCAACTCCTCTCTACAAAGAAAGATCACGACATGCATCGCGACACCAAACCAGAGCCTCGTCCATACTGGTGGTCCGACATACCAGAAATAGCAGAGATCACTGCATCTGAACGAGCTGCCCCAGCGCCTTATGGTCTCTCTAATGATCTCTCATATTTCTACGATTATGTCATTCGGGAGACAGACCATCTCAAGAGGAAGAATGGGTCTTAATCTTGGCGATGAGGACTAGAAAGATCAGCGTCGCTGTATAGAGGTGTTGGAGTGAGTGATGATTGGAGATGGGTTGCTTTCTTGGAATGAGGCAGGTCTCATCTCAGTTGTCGTCATATGGTATATGTAGCAAGGCATGCTGTTAGTGCCGACTTGGGTGTGGAGGTGGAAGTAGGCTTTGTTGGGGACGGTCACTACGACAATTGCTTGGACGGCATGATTGCTCTAGGGAGAATGCATAACTGGATCAAGGATATAATTATTGCGTAGCGAGACAAGGATCTGATGTGGAAATGGAGGATACATCGTCCTACGCGGCCTGAGGCATCTTGTACACTGCTACACCGACGAACATACATGACTCAAGTGATGTAATGTGATGTGTCATATCCTCTATCACGATATATACGTATCATGACTATCAGTGGCGAATCCTGTGAAAGAAATCTTCTGAGAACCTGACGATTAATTAACTTGCTTCATTATCCGTAACTCATTACACGCTACAATCGACACATCAGCAAATCCCCTATTTCACCCCACCTCTAATCCTCATGATCCGTAGCCTTTGTAACTCCATCCCACTCATCCAACAACTCCAACGTCTGCCTGATCTTCTCCCTAATACACGGCGGACTATCGCTGCCCAGCGCCACCCTAACAGGCACCTCCTTCCCCCCCTCCTTCACCAAAATATCTACCAAAACCTTACTCCCCTTCACCACATCCCCAATCTGCTTTCCATCCGTCGCCGCCAGCCCTCTCCTCGTGGCGCCCGACCCACTCTCCTCATACTCCTTAATACGCTTCTCAGACTGCACGGCAGCGCCGGGGTTCAAGAACCCCGTGCGGAAGTACCCCGGCTCCGCGACCGTGACCGCGATGCCGAAGGGTTTGAGTTCCTCGTGCAGCGCCTCGCTCAGGCCCGAGACAGCCCACTTCGCAGAGTAATATAGCGCTGCGCCTGGGCCGCCCGTCCAGCTCGCGATGCTGCCGAAGTTGCATATAGTCCTGTGTCCCGTGTTCGCACGCAGGTAGGGCAGAAACGCCTTCGTGACGTTCAGCACACCGAGGACGTTTGTGTTGAAACTGTCGTAGTCTTCCTTGGGGGACGTTTCCTCGACGGCGCCGACGAGGCAGTATCCTGCTGCGTTGACGAGGTGCGTTATGTATCCGTACTTGTCGACTGCTTCTTTTGCGATTTTCTCGATCTCTGGGAGGGGTGCTGTGACGTCTAGGGCGACGGTGTGAGCGCCTTTTTGCTGGAGAGCGGAGAGCTTGGATACGGTGCGGCCGCTGGCGATGACGTGATGGCCTCGGGAGAGTGCTTCGAGGGCCATGGAGTATCCGAAGCCAGAGGAGGCGGCGGTTATGAACCAGACGGGTGTTTGGTCAGTCATCGTGGTGTGATGCTGGGGGTTGGTTTGGGGATGCTGGCTTGTGGTTTCTATTGAGTAGTGTGTGGATGCTACGGTAGATGCTCCGCAGCGTAGAGCATCTTATATACTTCTTCCAACACGGTAGACTACCTTCTGTATTGAGGAAGGAGGGCAAGTCTTAACTCCACCCCGCCGCAATGCCAAGGGCGCGCTTGATGGACTTTACACTGTGACGCAAGGGCAAGGCTTTTCGTCCGTAACATCACCCCTACCACTTGTTAGCTACGCGAGACCCTACCGAAAGGTGCTGATTGGATGTGGTGGTTATGTAAGCGAGTCAAGCATGAGTGTTGAGCCATCACGTGAGTGACGTAAGCCGAAAGACGTCGGGATCGCAGATAACAACACACCCGTGCCGAAAAATATCGCTTGAAAAGACTCCAATGACATAATACGAGGCACAAAGCCAGATCCACCGTGGTTATCCTATCGCCGGCACAATGCCCGCGGTGAGGAGCGGACGAACAATGCTCGGACTCAGGTCGTAAATACGAGAACTGGTTCGCACACCATAAAAAAGCGCCCTGTAAGATATATTAAAAATGTAGCCTTACTTTAGAGATACAGAGTTTTCTGCTGGTATCATATCCATCCAAATAATATGCGACACCGAATCGAACGCATACGCCCTAACCCCGACCCATGCAATGATCTCGATAACAATGCTCTTGACACCATCTAATCAACATATCCCTTACATTTAACTTGTACATAACGATGCTTCCCGCCTTCTTCAATGACCATGGCCGTCAGGTGGCCGCCACTCACGCAGCCCGAATCGAGACCAATGCTGAACTTTTGGACATTCATTCCTCTCTTCCGATCATGCCCGTAAATGACGGTTGTCTGCTCAGACCCCGGCTTCTTCTTCTGCTGATGATTCCAGTATTTTTCCCACGGCGTATGCTGCCTCGTTTCGGATGGAAGCAACGTTTCCAGGTCGATTGTCCGCATGTTCATCACCTGGAAGGGGTCCTGCTGCTCGAGCGGGATGTCTGGCACCAGGCCTGCGTGCACAACGGCGACATTGTGGAGCTTTCCGATTTGACCGACGCGTAGGATTACGGGGCAGGACTGCAGGTAGGATATTTGTGCCTGATTGAAGGACTTTGCGAGTTTGAGCAGCTTAGGATTGCTGTATGTAACGGCGCTTTCTTCGACGTCTTGGGGATGATCAACGGAGTCAACATCCGGTCGCGGGATTGTGGGATCGTGGTACTCGGCGGCTTCTTGGGAGGAAAGGAGGACTTTGTCTTCGTGATTGCCACGAACGCACGAAGCGCCTAAGCGGGTTGCGAGAGAGACGACACCGGGAGAATCAGGGCCTGGATTGCGTTAGTCAGTGATGTCTCATGAACCTTTGAACAGCAGCTTACCCTTTGCAATGATGTCACCCGTGAGGACGAGATGGTCCTTCGCTTCCTTGAAGTCTACTTTCTTCAACAGCGCTTCCAGCTCTTCCTTGCATCCATGCACATCTCCCACAACCACCAGCCTTCCGTCTCCCCTCGGCAAATGTTTGTCCTCCAAATCCTTCACCTGTATAACATCCTTGAAGTCTGGTATCGCAGTCTTGGCTGGTTCCAGCTTCGCCGCGGCATCCATAATATCTTGCTCGTGCTTATACGCAGCGTATTGTGGTCCTATGTACAAGCGCCAACCTATAAGCAAGACAATCGCTCCAAGCGCGTAGATGACGAAATAACGCTGTAACCTCCGCGGAATGCGATTCGAAGTTTTTGTGATCATCGCCCGCCACTTGGGGTGCAGCAGATAGTCGCCCTCGTCGATGGCGTAGAAGGCGTCTTCTTCGTCGGAAACGTCGAGATCGCGGTCGTGATGCGCAAGGCTGATGAGCGGACGGTCGGACGAATAGTCGCGTGACATTGCTTGCCGGTGCGGGAGGCGGCGGATGCGATGGCAGATTTACGGTCGGGTTGACACAGCGTCTATGTCCGGGTCTTTCAGAGTGAAAGCTCTGCCGAGGATGATCGCGCGGCGCGAAGCCGAAGGCGGCTTTCGATGTTGGGACGTCGGAACCGTAAGATCTTATCTCAACCGTACCTCCCCTGAAGGCGGCGTCCCGGGACTCAATCGCCTGGCAACACGGAAGCGACAGAGGGTGTGCGGAGAAGGTAAGAGGCAAGCCACCACATTTGGACCCTGAATGATGAGGCGTCGAAAAGCTGGCCGGAGCTCTTGGTGTTCATATCGCATGCATTGAAAAGGACTGGCCGATGTCCTCTAGCCAAACGTGGTCAAAATGGCGTGGATCGCATTCGGATCTCGGTGCCGGCATGAGCTTGGCACTAGCTTGGCGTGAACGAACCCCATTTTAGGTTAAAGGGGTCTTAGAACACGATAAGAAAGGAAATTGTGCATGCGACATCATATGTACACCACACTTGGGGAGTGTGTAGGCGTGAAGGTCGAGTGTGAACACAGCGCGCAGTCTGGTTTCATGTCGTGGCGGCCATCTTTCTCGGGTTTCACGTGGAACATCCTTTTTCGGTCTAGCGTCTCTCTCGACCTCAAGCCCTCAGCCCCCACACCCTGTATATCTCTCCGTTGTGATCAGCCTGTTCCATATAATCTATCCTCCCTTGAAATTCCTACAAACTCTAGCCATGTCTGATTCCTCGAGCTCTAAGAACGGAAAGCTTCTCATTGTTATCCTCGGTGAATCTGGCGTAGGCAAAACTAGCCTGACTGACAGAGTCCTCTACGACACCCAATATTACCGATACGACCCCTTCGAGATCTCCTCCCCAATTTTCAACAATCACAATGGTAGTCAAACGATCTTAGAAGCCGAGGGCGATTATTACCGTTTGCAAATTGCAGATATTAGCTTGACACCTATAAGAATGAGGGAGCCAGGGCTTGTAGATGCGCTTTTTGATAAGGTACTAGCGTCGGCGGATGGTGTCGTGCTACTGTATGACATTACCAGGGAGGAAAGCTATAGACAGGTAACAGAGTTTGGGTGGGAATATGTTTGGGGGTGTAGGCCACCGGGAGATGGACTTGGATGGAATTATCCGACTGGTGGGTCCTGCTCGTCTCCCCACCATTTGACTTGAACTCACTATGCAAACTTTTCAGGTCATAAAAGATTTGGGTGTGTTCTGGTAGGAAACAAGAAAGATCTTGTACAGGGTGAGGGTCGTGAGAAAAGAGAGGTACCTAACGATCTGGCCGAGGAATGGGCCAGCATGGTAGGCGTTAAGGCATTCGAGGTAGATAGGTTCAACAGAGGGGCATTAGAAGAAGTGATGAGGGATTTAGTACGGAGTGCTAACTGGGCAAAGAGGAGAGATAAGGAGGACATTCAGATGGTGAAGGACAAGCGGGAGATAAAGGGCAATAATGTAGAAGACTCGAGAAAGCAGAAACAGAAAGGCAGAAAATTTCCTTCGCTGACAAGATTGAAGGACATGTTACCAAACAAGGGGTCCAAAACCAATACGAAAGCATGAATCTTTGTGCACTATTTGCGATCTTACCATTCTGTGAAGTGCGACGTCCAAACTGATGTGATATCAGGCTTTCCGCGGACTGTCCCACGAGTAGGGCCGTCTCCACATTACGCATGATGACGCTATACCCCAATTCCACAGTTTTCTTATTGGTATCCTGGCATCTGCGGAGATACACATCCTAGATCGATACGATGCGAAGATTGCCTTTTCAAGCTCCTCGCAATTCCGAATTCCAAATTCTTCAAGCCCCATAAGTGCATCCTATCCCCACATCACGACCACCCACTCTACACATCTCACCACACTCCCCACACAAGACAAAACTCCACCAGAACAAAAAATCGCTAGATAAACAAACCAAAATGTCCAAAAGCGAGAGCTCCCTGACCCTAATCTCCGCGACCCCCTCCCCTTCGCACGCATGAACCGCATAGCCATGACCCTAAAACGCATCCCCTTCACCCTCCAAATCGAGATCCCCTGGGAACACAACACACAAACACCTCACTACAACCCCCTCGAAAAACTCCCTATCCTGCTCTTTCCAGACAGTCGCCCGCCCGTCTACGACAGCGCGCAGATCCAAGAATACCTCGTGCAGAAGTACGCAGACTGCGAGCCAAAGCTGCTTACAGGAAATGTCGATCTCGATCTGCAGGCGAGGCAGATCCAAGTCCTGGCTGAGGGGCTGATGGATGCTTCTGTGCTAGCTTTCTTTGAGGCGAAGAGGAGGTATCCGTCTGAGGAGTGGCGGGGTAGGCAGGATTGGAAGATTGATGGGGCGATGAGGGCTTTTGACGAGATGGTCAGGGAGCGGAAGGAGGATGGGAAGGAGTTTCTTGTAGGAGATGAAATGACCATTGCAGACATTGCGGTTGTGAGCGGGGTGGGACATGTAGATTTTTCGGGGGCGAGGGAGGGGTGGAAGGAGAAGTATCCTGCGCTGGCGGAGTGGTAGGGGGTGTTGAATGAGAGTGAGGGGTTTAGGGAGAGTAAGCCAGTTATGTTTGATTTGAAAGAGGATGTGGTGTAGCGAGATGAGGGGTGTGTTAAGAGAGGAAAATACCATGTCTACCCACCGAGAGCTATAGCTATTATGGTCGTATTTAGTCAAGATACTCGTACAAGAATAGTACTTTAGGGCGGGACCACACTAAGATGCTAAGGATGCGTGAGTCTTTCTCGGAGTCTACTCTGACTCGTAACGTGTCATGTCCAGAGCGTAAAAGTGGATTTCCTCTCTCGGAGATGAACATAATCACGATGATCGTGTTATGACGTTCAAATGATGGACTCTTCTCCTACCATTGAGAGGACGTGGATATGATACAATACTGGTATAAATGAGCTTGACGAGGTTCTTAAAGCTTTTTTTCCGTTGAAAACATGGTAAAAGTGGCGACGTTAAGCTGCAGCTGGACCTGTAGTTGTGGTAAGTTATAAGTTAGCATTTGAAGAAAGGGGAAGCAGTCTGTGTCTCAAGATCTGCCCAAAGAGATAGAGGTGAGGTAGTGGGCCAAGTAAACATGAGGGGTTTTACGGAGATTCTACAGACGTTATATGCGGATCGAAAAAGCTAAGTATGTGTATTGATGAGCTCTCCATACATTGATATCAGAGAAAACATTAATAGAGTAATTGTTCCAATTACCACTCCCATGGCAGTGTCCTTGAACTCAGTACTTTACACTCAAGGATCATGCAAAAGTCCATCATCGTATTTGAAAAGTAGAGTGGTCTGCAATAACTTTCATTCTTGTCGTTGATACGCATTTGATCGCTTCCCTTTATCCTAGATACACAGCTCGGTGTTATGTCCCTAATAGAACTCTGCACTACAAATATCTCAGCATACTTCAGCATATAGCTGTAGGGTTCTGACCTTATTTTGTAGCCACCTGTGACTGATCCTCAGCACTCATGGCCATCTCTCTTCTGCCCACCACTCTAGCCCAAGCATCTGACATTCCTCTTCGATTTCCACGACTGAATACATACGCTTCATTGGACTCCCGAGATCAAGAGTTTCATAAACTTCGGGATAGCGCCAGAGAAACTTCTCGTTGACCGTAGCATCCATCACGTACAGGTATGCGCCGATGCGAGTGATACCAATCATGGCCACGCCACTCTTGGATAATCTATACGTATGGACTTTTTGTGCCAGCAAAGCCTTCCCGAGATTTGACGGCGGGCGGCGCATCAAGCTTTGAAGATTAATGTTTTGGAGTTTCTCATGCAGAAATCCTGCGTCTCGGGTAATCGCAATGCGGAGTGCTAGCATACCTGGTGCGATCAATGTAAGTGTGTGTGCAAACTGTTGCAGATGATCCCAAAAAGTCGGTTCGTGTGGGTATCTTATACTCCGTGAATATATATCTAGGAATGGACGTATGATTTGATCTGATATTCCACCTACGATTCCACGTGAAATTTCACGTGAGAATCCACGCGAGAATCCACGTAAATACAAGTTGTCAAGCGGATGGTCGATAACAAACGTTGCATACTCGATGTTCTGGAGTGCTTTGCTCAAACCTCGCAGCTCGTTCCGGTTTGGGAAAGTGAAATAAGGGGATCCGTACTGGAAACTGAACTTGGCCCACATGTGCTTCATCAAAGGCGTCTCGAGGTATTCGGCCTTAATCATGGGGTGTGTCAACAACACGCTGAGTCGTGGTGCGTTGTATATCTCGATCTCCATGAGGTCGCTTTCACAAAGGTAGTATTTAGTCTGGAGTAGGTATGGATAGATCAGATCCCTGATCTCACGCGGAATTCCAAGTAAATGAGGCGTTGCCGGAGCCATGCTGGCTGAGCTTAGGCTGATGTCGTGGAGTCTGGATCGAATGTTGAGCGAATGCTGAGGCGTTGAGAGTAAAATTTGCGCAACTTGTTGGAGTTATATGACTGGAAGCGGGAGTACCCACCCTTCTGTCTTTCAACTGGGTGAGGTTGTTGAAGGTTGGGTGGTGAGTGGCTCAATACCTACGATGGTTGCTTTATGTATCCTGAAAAATGGAGAGTGGAGCGGTATCGTGACTAAAGAATTCCCGGATACCTGACAAGTGAAAGGACAACTCTGGTGCGAAGTAGGCCCCAGAACATGAACATCGCATATGATTTTTGCTTGAACTACACATTTCACTCAAATATATACAACAAACTATGAAATAAGATCTCGCTAATTCGTTCAATTACTGGTCGACCGCTATCATTTAACAGTTCCATCCACTAGGGCCAGCAAAATATCGTGATCGCCAACACCATCTTGTGGATTGTTGGAGTCGTACCGAGAAGTCACATCCATGGATACTGCTAGTCAAGTATATAGAGGTATGTGAAAACACAATGCAACATTGATCATACGCGATGGTATTGTTAATTATTACGATGCAGGGTTGAGTAAGCACTAAAAGAGTTGCAGTTAGTATGCCCTACGCCCGGCATATGCGATAAAGCTTCGGCGTGATTAGGACCGTCTCTCACATTTTGTAGCTGCACGGTCTTTATGATCTAACAGCTATAGGTCTAGTCAATAGATATTTATATACATGTATGTAACCTACGTAACCATCTATCTCCCGAGTTCCTTTTGCATCGCAACACGCATTTCTATCATCTTGTTCTTGAAGATAGAACAACAATAATAATACCAGGTATCGCATCCGCTGTTCTGGTCATGACACCTACTTCTCGAGGAATTATTACGCTAGCTGACATCAATACCGCTACGGCTCCGGTGATTGACCCAAATTATTATGGCACCAGATAGAGTGGTAATGCGGGAAGGTCTCCTGTCGGCCACACGAATGTTACAAGATACTCCAGAAGGCCGCGACATGGTAAGCTTTTGGTAGCTGGGTTACACTCACAGCGAAGTCGACAAACAAAGAAATTGACGAACTTGTGGCCCGTATTGGTAATACGTTCTACCATCCGGCTGGCTCATCTTCCATGGGTACTGTTGTTGATACGAATCTCAAGGTCAAGGGTGTCGATAATCTTCGAGTCGTGGATGCGAGCGTGTTTCCCATCCCGATCACTGCACATCATCAATGCATAGTGTATGCTTTGGCGGAAAAGGCGGTAGATCTGATCCTTTGATCTATCGAATGTTTTCACGATTATGTGCACATTCTTAGTTCTGGCTATACTGAGTAAGATCGAACAGGAGAGGTGCTGTGGTGCTCGCGACGGAGACCCGACAGAATGAGCCCGGACACTGTATGTAGCAACGACAAATCTTCGCATTCAACTGTTGCCTACTCAGCAATCAGCATCTGTGACAAAGGCTTTCAGAGTATCGATTCATACCAACGCCATAGCTTTAGGAATACATGACAAGACTCCAACATCGCGAAGCTTGTCTTTCATCCTGTTCCGCCAGATTGATGTAATCCCGGGAGCGGTTGAAGCGCAATATAGCGGCCAGACGACAACAATGGCGGGGCTCACTCCAAACCAACTAGCATCGGGGCTTCTGAATGTTGGAGCATGAGCATTGCCAATATCCAATTCCACCGAGAAGCTCAATGTATAGATTTTCCCAGCTGCCACAGCCACTTCATGAAGCAGCTCCCTGCGCTCTTGTAACCCTTTCGCACTGCCGCTTGAGTTTAGAAACTGATTGATTTTCAACAACACGCGATCTACTATGATGAGCAAAGTGTAATACTCGATCAAGTTCCTAGACGTCTCTACTGTTCGGTGTGTTAACTAAGAGCCCACTTATATGACTATCTCGAACTTACCCTGGTGGCTCTGGTGGAAAGAAGGAAAAGATTTTAGGTTCCTGTAGACTCGTCTCATATTTCTTCGAATTCGCTGCAGGTCAAGCTGTCGAGGTCGTTTGCTGCCGCAAAACAACTCTTCTATCTCTGCGATATACCATCTGAGGTGTAGTTTAGATATATCTAGCACTAGAAAAGCCCGTTGCATCTTGCCGAGGTTATCTCCTGGGTTGATATCGTTTGTCTCATCCATATGTTGTAGATATTGCACCGCATTATATAATGTCAGTGATCTAAGGGCGTCATTGTTGGGTTCATGACATAACGCTAATAAGCCATCTAGATGCCTCAGCCATGTGCGATCACTCTGGTCGATGTTAACAATCATCTAGTACAATCAAGAAGTCAACAGTTGTTATTCCAGTTATACATGTATCGGCGTTCTAGCTGGCTTACCTCATACATAGCAAACATCCACACTGACTCGAAAGATTTCCCAGACAGAAAACCGGACGATAACTCAATCCTCAACTCACGTATGGCAGTCTGGTATTTTTTGCTTAACCTCCTTCGACCTTCCAGCGTCTGGTATGGCTCTCGGAGTGAGTCCAACCCTGCGTTCATGACATCTCTAATGTACAAAATGGTACGTTCCGAAAGGGTGGTGCTTAATTCTTTATTAGAATCGGGATGGTCTATAATCGTTGTCTTCGAAAACTGCTGAGTTTATTGTCAACGTGTGTTTACAAAGCACCATCTTTGTAGGGTCTTACTCGCCTGATCATCACGAGGATATATTCCGGTCTGTCCTCTCGGCGATACGTTCGAGTGCTGCACCCCAAGCTTCTTGTGGCATTTGTATCCAAGGCACACTCTCTTGGACTTGACGCAGTTGACACAGCTGGGACGTTTCTCGTCACATTTGATGCGCCTAATCTTGCATGTAGCGCAACCATTGCTAGGATGACCAGGGTTGACCATTCTGCATCCTTGATTGAAGTTTTATGGTAAAGAAGGCGCTGGTCAACTTGTGTAGGTGGCCCCGAGACCATAGTCTTCGAGCGGGGGATGTTAGGATGAGGTGGTCTCAGCGAGCGCTACTTTGTCAGCACTTTAATGCACCGCGCTAGTTTTCTCGCAAAGTTTCTGATTGGTCGTCCCACTATCGATCATCTTCCATTAGTAGTCCTTCTGCCCGTGAATCCAGCCGCTAGTGTTTTCGCAACAATCCAGTCCCATTATAATCAATATCTTACTATTGATTGAGTCATCCTGTACGCTAGCATTCTCGCAAAGTCTATGATAGGTCACTTGCACTTTGTTGTACCATGATATGGGCAAATCAAAGGCTAAGATGTGTCACGCAGGTGCAATTTACAAGGAATAACTAACTTGGAAAAGTAATCACATGTTATCGATCAGCTTGCGGGGGTTCGATATTGGCGGCTCTATCGTCTTCTTATATAGACCAAAGTCACAACCTATATAAATCCAACATCAAACCCCATACTTCGCCATCGCAAGGTACTCATTTGTACGCGAGTTAGCTCATTTGTCAACAAAGTCTATTTTCAACGATGCCTATCAACCCGATCGAAATTTGGGGGCACTGGGGTGCTCCCAATCCATGGTACGTCTCCCATCCCCTTATCTCCAGAGCGATATTCCATCTCAACCGCTAACAACAGCAACACAGGAAAGTTTGCACAATCCTCGAAGAACTCCAACTTCCCTACAAAATCCACTATTTGGAGCTCTCCGAAGCCAAAAGCGAAGCCTATATAAAAATCAACCCCAACGGCCGCCTACCATCTATCAAAGATCCTAATTCAGGACTGACACTCTGGGAGGTAGGTTGCCTTTCATGCTCTTCGCTCTATGAAATACTAAGCTAGATATTCTTATAGTCTGGTGCAATAATCCTGTATCTCATCGACCGATACGATACAGAAGGGAAAATTTCATACAAGAGTTTCCCGGAGAAATACTTGTCACAGCAATGGCTCGCATTCCAGATATCGGGTAATGCTACATACAACGAACTCAAGTTATATCAGTCACTAACAAGCTTCAAGGTCAAGGTCCGTATTTCGGCCAAGCTACATGGTTCGCGCGCTTCCACCCCGAAAAACTTCCGTCTGCGATCGACCGCTACGTCGACGAAATCTTCCGAGTCACTGGAGTCCTCGAAAGTGCTCTTAAAGATAACGGTACTGGATGGCTTGTTGGGGATAAGATGACGTATGCGGACTTGTCGTTCGTGACGTGGTCCTCCGTCGGAGAAGGACTGTTGAAGCAGTTGGGTATGTGGAAAGGGTTTGAGGATCGTTTTCCCACATATGCTGAGTGGCTGAGAGCTATGAGATGTCTAGAATCGGTAAAGAAAGTCGAGGAGCAGGTCGCTCGTGGGAGGGCGGCTAATGGCTTGTAGCCGCTGTATACGCGATGCTTAGTTTGATAGAACAACACGTGTATGCGATCTTGCAGAACAGGTCCGAAGAAACGTCATATGCTTTCAATTCTGGATTGGAATTATATTGTGCTTTGCATAATACTCAAGATAGGCTGCATGGTTCGCGGTAATGTGATTAGGAAGGCGAGTTCTCGAAGAGGTTTGACATTCGAATACATGCTTTAATAATACAGATTTGACTTCAACATCGATACTAGCTGACTCTCATATTCACATAACGAACGCAGTCGCCAAGTACGCTGTACTCCTTGATCTGTACTCGGTAGTCTAGATGACCTCTTAAAGGCCAGTTTTCTGCCCATTTTATCACGCTATATGAGCATTGAGGCGCTTGACTGACATCATTCATACCCGTACACCTCCTCACAACAGCTCATCCTCATCTCAAATACACAGCGCCGTATCGGCCTGCACGATCCCACACCACTCCACACTCTTAACGAACAGCCTTCCCTGCACCTCCTCATCATGACTATCCGGTGAACTATCCTCCTGCTCCCGCAACACAAAATGGCCCTCTTTGCCAGCGAATTCTTCCAATACAGCAAAGTCGACCACATCCCTTGCCGCACTAGCACTGCTATTCAGTCTGGGATTCAGTAACCTAAGGAGAGGCTGCAAAAAATATAATACACCGAATAGGATCCTCCACATAATCGGCACGTCAGACTGTGAGAAAGCGCGGGAGTCGGAAAGAGCTCCTGGGTCGATAGCCAAGAGGCGAATGTTGGCCAGATTCGGCTGCTACATGAACGAATCAGCATGCGCAATCCTAAACGAACAATGGAGAAAGATGACTCACCCTCTGCACCCTCCGATTCAACTCATACATCAACATAACACCCACAAGCTTACTCAGCCCATACCTCATGAAACCCCTCCCGACTTCCTCCCCCGGCACATCCTTCTCATACTTCACCAACCCATCTAGATTCTCCGGAATTACGGGCGGATACTTTTCGAATCCGGCTTTACCCGGCCAGTGCGATTCGCTCGACAGGAAAACGACACGTCCGTGGTCTTCCATATCACCGATTAATCTGAGAATGATGTCGAAGTGCGATAAAGTATTCACAGCTATGCCGAGTTCTAGCCCGTCTTTTGAGAACTGCACACCTGAGTTGAGCGACCAGGTCATCGCGTTGCAGATTATGGCGGAGAGCTTGGCGTATGTTCCTTTTCGTATTTGGGCGGAGACTTGTTGGGTAAAAGCTGCTATGGCGGCGAGAGAGGAAAGATCGAGAGTTTCGATGTGTGTTTTTGAGTTAGGGTGTTTTGCGACGATAGCGTAGAGTTTTGCTGTGTTTGGGTCTTTGGGGGAGGGATTCCGGACCGTGAGGAGAAGCATGTGGGTAGGGTAGGCAGAGAGGAGATAAGAGACGGCTGCGAGGCCGAGGGAACCATTTGCTCCTGTGATGAGGACTGTGCCGGCCATCTTTTGTTGTGTATGGGAGCCTGAGGCGTAATTGCGAGATATTAGCGACGGAATGAAGCCGTAAAGGCCACCACGATCTATGCCTCCAGGATACCGCGGCGCAGGACATATTTATAGTCCATGCTCATGTTCTCGACATTTGGCCGACGGGCGCGGGATAACTAAAGATCCTGAGTGTCGTTATTTAAAGTGGGGAATTGGTACTTGGAAGTCGCTAACTGTGGCGTAGCTAACGGCTTCTGTGTAGGTAGCCGCTTAGTACTCCCTACCGCATCATGTAACGTCCGTAAGGCTTACCACTACCTAACCAAGCTGTTAAAGAAACTCACCAGCTATGAACAGCGCACTCGCCTTCTAAGTGACCGGCGATCTTTGTTCGCCTATCCTCGCCTGCCCTTACCTTTTTGCGCCACACTCTAGGCTGTGTAACCCGTCGCACCCCACTTCCCAGCCCGCTCCAGTCTCTCCTCGCAACTTCAACGATCCACCACAATATTGTTTTTCGATCGCACTTCTTGGTACACCTCATCATCCTCGTACTTCTGTGTGTCTACTAGGCTATAGCTAGGTCTCATGCAAAACGGGCGACTGAGTCGCTGTGCTCATCTTTCTAGTTAGGCTGCTGCCTAGAATAACTCTTACTGCTTTACCCGCCTTAACTTCATGCGAAGCGATGCGTTTATTACAGCATAGCAATACTCGTGGGTACCATCTCAAAGGGCCTTTCGACGAAAATGCAACTCCTCTATACGCTATCCTTTCTCATACATGGGGAGCGGACCACGATGAGGTTACATTTGATGACCTTAAATCTGGTACTGGCATGGATAAGCCTGGTTATGAGAAGATCCGGTTCTGTGCAGATCAGGCTGGACGAGACGGCCTGCACTACTTTTGGATTGACACTTGCTGTATCGACCAGGAGAACAGGGCCGAGCTATCGCAGGCTATTAACTCTATGTTTCGCTGGTATCGTAAAGCGGCTCAATGCTATGTTTATCTGTCAGATGTCTCAACAGGCAAGCGGAAAATGGACGGTGATGCTTCCGAGTGGGAGCATAGCTTTCAGAGGAGCCGCTGGTTCACTCGAGGCTGGACGCTCCAAGAGCTTCTTGCCCCAGCCTCACTACACTTCTTCTCTCGAGACTGGAAGAAGCTTGGCGACAAACAATCGCTAGAACAGCACCTTTGCGCAATTACCGGGATTTGTAATGCAGCACTAAACGGAGCGCCCGTGTCAGGTTTCAGCACCACAGAGCGGTTTTCGTGGATGGAACGTCGTCAGACTAAAATTAAAGAGGATAGTGCATACGCACTGCTTGGTGTTTTTGATGTTGAACTGCCTCTTCGGTATGGAGAAGGATTAGCGAGTGCATTCAAACGGCTTGAGGATGAGATTGACAAGGTGAACAGATGCCTGCAAGACTTGCGTCTGACTGACCCTCGTGATGACAAGAAACGTATCGAAGCCACCAAAGGCGGATTGCTAGTGGACTCATACCGGTGGATCCTCAATCATTCTTCATTTCGACAATGGTATGATGACGACCATCAGCAGAGTCGGGTGCTGTGGATCAAGGGTGATCCAGGCAAGGGGAAGACTATGTTACTCTGTGGGATTATTAACGAGCTGGACACATTAAAGACTAACACAGACGGTCTTGCCTTCTTCTTCTGTCAGGCTATGGATTCACGAATGAATAGCGCTACGGCTGTTGTGCGAGGTCTTCTTTACCTACTCATTGGGCAGCACCCATCGCTTGCCTCGCATTTAAGGAAGAAGTATGATCTTGCCGGAAAAGCGCTTTTTGACGACGCAAATGCTTGGACTGCATTATCCGAGATCTTCACAAATATCCTACAAGACTTTAGGTGGAACAGGGTATATCTCTTCGTTGACGCGCTCGACGAATGTGTCAAAAACTTGCCAAATCTGCTGGATCTGGTGCAAAAATTGTCCATATCTTCTCGTATAAAGTGGATACTTGCTAGTCGTAACGAGGCCCACATCGAGCGAAGACTGCGGCTTGATGGCTCCGGGACCAGATTGAGCCTTGAACTCAAAGACAATGCTGCGCAGGTATCACATGCTGTTGACAAATACATCGAACATCGACTTCCGGAACTAGAACAAATCCAATTCGATATACCCCTCCAGAATTCCGTCCGAAAGGTTATGCAGCGAAAAGCCAATGGCACTTTCCTTTGGGTATCTCTAGTCATGGAAGAACTAAAGGATGTAATGGCTTGGGAAATGCTACAGGTTCTTGAAGAGGTTCCAGTAGCGTTGAAAGACATATATGGACGTATGATAGAGCTGGTCAGAAACTCGAAACGCCAGTATCCAGAACTATGCCGGCGCATTCTGTCCACCGTTATCGCTACATACCGTCCGCTACATCTGCAGGAACTCCATGCCCTGTCTGGATTGCCTACCCAAGTTCAAGACGTAGAATCAACGACTGCAACGATCATAAAGATGTGTGGCTCATTTCTTACAACACAAGAAAAGAAAGTCTATATCATCCACCAGTCAGCCAAAGACTTCCTCTGCGATGATGCAAGGCTCGTCATCTTTCCATCTGGAACTGGCGAAGTGCATCAACGTATCTTCTCTGTTTCACTCCAGCTTATGTCTACCACTCTCAAGCGAGACATCTACGATTTACGCGCTGTGGGTTATCCCATCGAACATGTCGAACAGCCGGTTCCAGATCCATTAGTGGTGTCGCGCTACTCCTGTATATACTGGATCGATCACCTCTGTAAGGACACTAGCTCCTCTGCAAGTCATCGGGCCGCTCTGCACGACGGAGGTATTGTTGACAACTTCTTGAGAAACAAATATCTTTTCTGGCTTGAGGCTTTAAGCCTTTGCAACAGCATTTCGAAAGGGATGGTTTCAATGGCGGAACTGGAAACCTTTACCCACGTAATTCCTCCAAAGCCATATTCTATCAGTCTACTGTATGCTAACACAACTCAGGAGAAGGCAAATTCATCTTCCTTGACAGACATAGTTCGAGATGCACGTCGATTTATTATGTACCACAAACGGGCTATAGAAAGTGCTCCTCTTCAAGTATACGTATCAGCACTTATCTTCAGTCCCGTCCGTAGCCTTGTACGGACCGTTTATAAAGAAGAAAGGCTAAATGAAATTACAATCAAACCGAGTATACAAGATAATTGGAGTAGCTGCTTGTTAACGCTCGAGGGCCACAGCGGCTCCGTCACCTCAGTAGCCATTTCTCGCGACACGACCCGATTAGTTTCAGGATCATCCGACAAAACAGTCAAAGTCTGGGACATATCAAATGGAGAATGTCTGCTGACGCTCGAGGGCCACAACGACTCTGTTCTATTAGTGGCCTTCTCCCATGACTCAACCTGGCTAGTCTCAGCATCATGCGAGACAACAAAGATCTGGGACACAAGTACTGGCAAGTGCCTATCCACAATCCAGGGCTGTCATCGTTGGTTCCCTTCTCTAGCTGTATCACACGATTCGACTCAATTGGTATCAACATCAAACGGTGGCGTGATTAAGGTTTGGGAAACGAGCAGTGGCGAGTGTCAACAGATACTCGCGAACTACGAGCGCTTCATTACCTCAAGTGTATTTTCCCACAGCTCAACAGTGGCGGTATCGCTATCGAAGAGCAGAACGATAGTGTGGGACGTGTGGAGCAATGATCACTTATTGAAGATTGAGAATCACGACAACCTCGTTACCTCAACAACCATCTCTAACGACTCAACTCGGCTGGCTTTGGGTTTCAGAAATGGGACTTTGGAAATCTGGGACGTAAACAATAAGGAACGCCTAGCAAGATTCCAGGGCCACAGTGACTCTATCACTTTGGTAGCCTTTTCCTACGATTTGTCTCAGTTAGCTTCAGCATCACATGACAGAGCAGTGAAAATCTGGGATACAAGCAGCAGTAATTGCTCGCTCACGCTCCAAGGCGATAGATGTATCACTTCAGTTGCGTTTTCCTATAAATCAACTCAGATTGCGTCAGCGTTAGACAACGGGACAGTGGAGGTTTGGGACTCGAGCAGTGGTCAGCGTCTGTGGACACTTCTCCATCATGAGATAGCTACCGTCTGCTCGGTAGCTTTTTCCCACAACTCTGCCTGGTTGGCTTCGGCATCCTCGGCACGAGACAAGATAGTTAAGGTCTGGGACATGAACAACGGAGCGTGTATATTAACGCTCCGCCACAGTAGCCCAGTCACGACAGTAGCCTTCTCCCATGACTCAACCTGGCTAGCCTCAGGGCTATGCGATAATACGATCAAGATCTGGGACGTAAGCAATGGCAAGTGCCTCTCTACACTTCGGGGCCATGAGACCAACATTACCTCCTTGGATTTTTCTCATGACTCGACCCGACTAACATCGGCGTCAGACAATGGGAGGGTAATGATCTGGGATACGGTGCATGATAGCAACCTATGCACAAACATACTTCAAAAACAAGCCGAAATCCGGTCAATAGCTCTCTCTCCCGATTCAAATCGGCTGGCGTCAGCCTCGAATGACGGAACACTGAAAATCTGGGACATGAGCAGTGGCAGGTGCATATCAACGCTTCATAGCCATAGGGGCATCATTCTCTCAGCAGCCTTCTCTCCCAACTCAGCTTGGTTAGCATCAGCATCATACGACACAGTTAAAGTTTGGGATGTGAGCAAGAGCAAGTGCCTATTAACTTTTGAGCACAAGATCCAGTATGTCAACTCAATGGCCTTCTCCCACGACTTGACCCAAATGGTAGTAGTATCACACGGCGAGATAGTAGAAGTCCTGGATGCGAGTAATGGCGAACGCTTGTCAACGTTTCGAACCCATAGCCGCTATATCAAATCAGTAGCCTTCCCCCACAATTTGGCATGCATAGTATCAGCATCGTCGGACAGGACCATTAAGGTCTGGGATACAAACAACAGTAAGCTTTTACCAGGACCTGAGGGCCACAGCTCTACTATTCTTTCGGTGGCTCTATCGCATAGCTCAACAATGTTAGCGTCAGCGTCATACGACAAGACAGTAAAGATCTGGGATGTGGATAGCGGCAAGTGCATATCAACAATTGGGTCATACTACCATTCTATTACGTCGATGACTTTCTCACCTGACTCATCCTACCTGGCATTAGCATTAAACGACGGGAGAGTAAGAATATGGGATAAGAGCAGCGGTCAGTGCATGTCAACTATCGAGGATGGGAACGGTACTATCGACTCGATGGTCTTTTCCAATAATAACGCAAAGCTGGCATTATTCTCACAGGGGCGGATCAAAGTCTGGGATACGAGCAGCAGTGAATGCGTGTCAACAATCATAGATCACTATACCAGTGTTATCTCAGCGACTTTCTCATACGATTCAACCCGGCTGGCGTCCACATCACGGGACGGGAAGATTCAATTATGGGACGTAAACAATGTTGAGTGTTTATTAGAACTCAACAACCCGGGGAGATACGTTACTTCAATGACATTCTCCCACGACTCGACATGGTTGGCATCAGTGTTGTCAGGTAACAAAGTGCAGATCTGGAATGCGCGCAGCGGCGAGTGCGTCTCAATACTCCAGGTTGAACAAACGCTTCACAATATCTCATTCGATGTTGAAGACTCACATCTACTGACGGACGTTGGTGTTATTGACATCCATGCTCGATCAAGTACGGAATTAGTCTTAAGTAACCCGAAACCGCAAGGTCCCCGGAATCCAGTCTTAGGCTTTAGTCCCGACGGCGTATGGATCACACACGACTCCAAAAATCACGTATGGCTACATTCAGAATATCGCCCATCATGTTCGGTCGTATCAGGAAACGTTATGGGCATTGGTGTCGGAAATGGAAGAGTGTGGATATACAAAGTTCAAGACAGCACATCCTAGAGGCTTCATGACATTTGTTCACGTTGACGTTGTATACCCTCTGTTTCATAGAGAGCTGTGACGCCTGACGCTCGTCCTCTCCCTCACAAACACATCTCTACACCCGTTTACGCACCCCTATTTCATTATCTATTCTACTCTTTTAGCCTCGCATTGGCTTACACTATGTATATTCGTATCTAGAATATTATTCTTATCCTCGTCCTCTGGACGCAGTGTTATAATAATTTGTAGGGGATCTTAGGTCACGATACTGTTTGATACTAGAGGAATTCTAGAAGTAGGAAGAATTGGGTGTAAATAATAGTCTGGCGTGTTGTCGTTAAAGTGGAGAATTATTATTTGGGAAGGATAACTCGAGTATCGACTCACTAGGGTCCCACGCTAGGCCAACACCATCTCGATCTGGCGGTGCTAACGGCTTCTGTTTAACCTGACCGCGCCATCTTGCTTGGTACCTTCTGCCGCATCATGCAACGTCCGTAAGCTGACCACTACCCAAAAGAGCCATAGAAAAAGATGAAGGAATTCGACTCAGCCCTCACAAAGCTATAACTAACGTATTTACTTCTCAACTGAGTGACCGGCGATGTTTGTTCGCCTACCCTTGCTCCATGCGACAACGATCTCCGCTGTCAATCCCGAACAAGACAACCATAGCGAATACGGTCGCACTACCGCCTCGTATCTGCAGCACCGCCTCACGAGGCTGTTCACGCGCCTCTGGCAAAACACCATAAATTAACAACGAGTCCCCTCGCGATGCCTTAAACCACGCCGCTCATTCGACGCCCCAAACAAAAAAAAACAGCAATGCGGACCACCGAGACTTAAACAGCCATCGCGCTTAACCAAAGTGGCCGCCACCATCTTCAACGCAGCATAGCACAACATAACGCACGAAGATACCAATCATGTCCCCCCCTCACCGCAGAAAACAACTCCCCGCCCCACCCCTCGTAACCCACTTTTTCCTCATCCTCTTCTCCCTAATCTGCACGCCTCTCTCCATCGCCTACGCAACACAAATCAACTCCGCGCCAACAGCCTCCTACATAAACAACTCTTGGGCAGCCACCGGCGCCGGAACCCTGTACTACATCCCGGCCCCCGTAACCCTCGCTCTCGCCATCACAAACGCATATCTCTACAACAAACTACAAATCCCAATCATCTACTCCCTCGCAACAGCATGCACCATGTTCGTAGCCTGGATCATCGTCCTCATCTTCTGGACGCAGTGCCATAATGATCTTTGGGGGACTTTGGGCTACGAGGATACCATTTGTTGGCAGAGGAATTTGAGGAGTGGGCGGAGGGGAAGAGAGTATAGGGGTGTGGATGACAATTTGGCGTATGCGAGCATGGCGTTTGGTGGGTTGCTTATCGTGGTGTATGCACTTGAAGTGCTGGGGTCCGGGCTGGAGTTGAAGAGGGGGAGGAAGGTTGGTGTGTGGCGGTTTGCGGTTGCGCAGAAGGGGACGGGGAGGACGGGAAGAAGGGGGCGGACGTATGGTGGTGCTGGGTATGTGGGAGATGTGTCAGGGTATGGAGGGTTTTGGGCTGGGGGAGACGGTGGTGGAGGGGGAGGCGATGGGGGAGGTGGTGGTGGTGGAGATGGTGGTGGTGGATGCTAACTACGTTTAGTATTGAAGGACAGCCTATCGTTCTTACGTCTATTGAATCCTTTTACGCATCACTTATCTACTGATTAGAGTACGAGGTTAATACCTTAGAATAGATTACACGCCCATTACGTATAGAACATTTCTAGCTTAACTGTTTGTAATGGCACTGGGAAGTACTAACAAGACAACACTATCTTTACATAGTGTGGTAATTCACAGTACAGATATAAGACGATATAGCCGCGATAGACAGTCCATTCAATATTAGTAGGATATAGACGTTCTACATTGATATCCGCAACAAGCCCCTATTGAAATGTCGGCTATTATATCTTCCAGCCACCTTCGCTCATGAGAGGCGTCGACAGGACCTTGGTAATCTGTAAGAGATGTTGGTCCAAAAATCTGCCTGCGACAATCGAAAGGCCAATTGGCATTCCATTTGAACCGGTGAAGGCTGGGACATTGATCATAGGCATATGCAATCCCTGTAAACACATTCGTTAGGACCATGGTCAGGAAACTCTAATAGTTGACTTACTGTCCACAAAAGATTGAACGAAGGATCACCCATCCAGTCAAGCCCGAGCGGGGCGATGTCAGGAACGCTCGGCGTAATGATTGCATCATAACCTGAAACCAGGTCATCGAAAATTGGTCGCATACGCGCGAACGTGTCTAGTGCCTGCAATCTCTCTTTTTTTGTGTAGTTGAATTTGTTCTCTACGAGAAACGGGATCTCTTTGGCCACCTTCGTCCGGTCCATTCGATATTCTTTCAGAAACGCCGATTGAGCTTCACCTTCAGCGATAAGACTAAACATTCGCTTCAACGCTTTTCCATCACTGTAGTTTGAAGGGAAAGAGACTTCATCCACCTTTAAACCGTGCGAAGTTATAATTGAGGCTGCTTTATCCATAGCATCCCTTGTTCCTGACCCTGCCAGATGCCATAATGGTGTCTTCATCATGGCAACGCGAGCTTCGTTCAATGGCTTCTCAACGGGCACATCGTCGTCTTGTAGGGCAAATATATCTGCGATGAGTTGAAGATCCTCAACGCTGCGTGCGAAGAAACCGAAGGTGTCAACGGTTATCGAGTAAGTCATTTGTCCATCATTAGATATCGTGCTGTAAGTTGGCTTCATGGCATAAACGCCGACGAAGGAAGCTGAACGAGTAACACTACCAGCAGTTTGCGTCCCGACGCTTAGAGGGACCTGGAAGTCAGCTACTGCTGCCGCCGATCCACAAGACGAACCACCAGGTGTGCGCTCTGGATCATGAGGATTCGTGGTGTTAGTCCCCGTGTTTGCTACCGTGAACTCTGAAGTGACTGTTTTGCCTGGACCAGCATTCAGCATTAGTACGAAACCGCATGTGTAAGAGATGCAACAAACCAAGTATAAGCGCTCCAACAGTCCGTAGCACGCCGACGGCTGGAGAGTCTATACCTGCCTGGTTACCCTTGTAAAGGGGCGATCCAAACTCGGTAGGCATATCTAAAGCATTCAGTGATGGAACTTCAAAGGTATGCACAGCGCGAGAGAGAACCTTCAGTATTCATGATATCTTTTATGCCGACAGCCACTCCATGTAGCGGGCCTCGTTCAACAGCAGGTATCTGATCAAGTCGTTGAGCTTGCCTGATTACTAGATCAGGATCTTTCGTAACGTCAGCACATCGTTCATCTTACACAATACAACACTCCAGGATATATGCTTAAATAAGTCCACGCATGCACGATATTATCTCGTTTTTGAATGTACTCAAGAAGCGATCGCGCATACTCTTCAACGGTGGCTTCATTCTTCTTGATTAATTTGGAGATCTCGGTTGCCGTCAATGTGTGCAGTCCTGATACGGTCATATTGGGTGCTAATGAGAAGCTTTATGACAGAGATGGCTGGAACGCAGGTAGGCTGGAAACCGAAAAACGCTTGGGCCGCAGCCGCTGATTAAATCTTTCGAGAATGAGAAGCACAGTGCTATAGAATCGACTTAGCAACTTAAGTTGAAACATAATTGAGAACAGCGGCCCGTTGGGCCCATTGATGCCACACTCTGACCATGAGGTAATCAGGCAGCAGGCGAGCTTTCACGGAACGCAGACCGTTGTGTCACACTATACCACAAGCTAAAGCGCGAATATGTGGTTAGTTGCGAGACTTCTGCTAGATGCTGATTGGCCAAGGGACTCAGCAATCGCGATGGACAAGTATTTGATCAACCCCAATTTACACCCAACGATGACAAACGCTGCACCACGAAATGCAAACACGCTAGATATAGCAGTTATTTGAAGCGGTATCGGTGGTCTTGTTCTCCGCCTTAGAATTTGTTGACGTGGTGTGCATGTCACAGTGTATAAGCAAGCCAGCGGTCTTCGCGAGCGCACTTAGGGTTGCTTTCTCAGCCAACGCTATCGAGTGTATGCATCGCATTCGGCCATATGATGAGGCTGCACTATGCGTAGTTACTGCACCGAACGAGGGCGACGACGATCTTAACAACCTGCTGAGGTTTGCATATGGATACAGTCAGGTGTCAGATACAGAGCCCTATCAGCAGTGCCCATTATACTACATGGACATTGGCAAAAGGGCTTTCGAAGGTTTTCAGAGCCCGTTCACTTTCGGAGCTCGCCAAGCGGATGCCTGAAGGATCTTTGGTCTTTCGTAAAAGACTTTCAACCTTGTAGACAAATGGACCTGAGGACCACGTCAGCCTTCTTTTCGAAGACGGCATGACTGCACAGGCCGACTCTGGTGACTACGTTGGTGATCTAAACAGGTATGATTCTTCAACATTAATGGAATGCTCACAGAAGCTACAGCAACGTTCAAACAGAGCTTGATTCCCATAAACCTAAACACTCGTTAGGTGCCAGTCGACATCTACCTAGTTGTCTTAGTGGAACCGCACGATTTGGGCCCTCCTCAAAATAACTTCTGTCAAAAAAGTGGTATACTGTTCAATATCATATTCTTCATGATGCGAAAAAGATTGTACTGCGACAAACGTCGCAAGTATTGAGGAAATACTTGGAAAAGAGAAAGAGTCGCATCCTATCGCAGCCGCAAAGCTCATCGGCAGATGTGGGTCATGACTCGTCCCGTCTCTGTCCGGATATTCATCATGCCGTATTCTTGACCACCGCGACAATAGCGTCAACCGCGCAAGGATGGCCAGATTGGCGTTAACGAAATACATACGGCACTGGAACTCTATCATCAACGTTCCAAAACCCCCTGATCGGTCCTGGTGTACCATCGGTTGGAGCGATGGATATAGCAACATCAGAAGCCTCGTTCGCTAGCGTCTCTACACTCACTGGCCACGAAAGACAAATTTGCTGCAGATCCAAATATTTATTCCTCGGCATTGGTTTCTTCGTTGTTCGGTAAGGCGTGAATATTGGAGTTTGCGTACAAGCCGCAAAGAAGGCAAAGGTTGATTTTTGATCTCCTGCAATTTCTGGACGGCAAAGCTCCCATACATCAAGGTGCTGCTCATGAATGATCATTTGGATCATAGCGAATTGAGGTGCTTGTTTGCCATCGGTGACGTTGCGAAAGGACATCTTCTCGGAGAAGGACTCGAAGTCGACGGTATGGATTTGCTGCCTCAGTACTTGATCGTACCGGAGATCAGGTTGATCCTCCCTATGCTCAAAGGCCTGGTCTTGCTCGGATATAAGAAGAGAAATCCATAAGCATTCGGCAAGGTCAGATTCGCCTTCGTTGCGCAGAAACTGAACAATGTCCCAGAAGCACAGCCTGAGCTTGAATGGGTCGGTTATCTTGCAACAACTTTCTATATCGCATTGAGTAGAGGGAAGTTCCGAATGGTCATATCTCTTGGCCCATTCTTCGTCGTTGAAGCGGCGTCGATAGAAGAGCCTCGCGAGATGAGGAACCTCAAGTCTTCGCGAATACTTCCACAGCCAGCCTTTGATACAGAGCGATTTACTTAAGCCCTCGAATGAGAAATGGTAGGTAAACTGCCCTGAGCGATCGTTGTAGCCCGGCCTTCTCTTGAGACGTGTTTCTGTAAATCCTTCGACCAGTTTGGGCGCCCAGGAAAAGAACCGCGGACCAGGTTTCAAGTTGACCATTGTTTCATCCATGACTGGACCTGATGACCATCCCAAAAGGAGCTTGTCCCATTCAGATAAACCCATAACACCATATCTGATACCGTCTTCCATACG
Organism: Paracamarosporium sp. OC-R06-R3; assembly: GCA_019828545.1. NCBI lineage: Eukaryota > Fungi > Ascomycota > Dothideomycetes > Pleosporales > Didymosphaeriaceae > Paracamarosporium > Paracamarosporium sp. OC-R06-R3. Next base: position 55,996 of record JACVRA010000210.1, on the reverse strand, counting down.
AACTATAGAAAGGTCGCCATTCAAAATTGATAGGCACAGAAGGCAAGCCGCGAGGTCGTAGCCCAATGAGGTAAGCTCGATCGAGTCCAGTCTTATATCGAATCCGCAAACGTTTGACAAAATTGTTAAGCGATCTGCAACAATACTGTTTCCTCGATTGGCAAGGCGTTGACAGCCTTCCAATGCATTACATAGATATCGCTTCCCGTGGACGACTTGCGGTAAGGTATTGAGGATAAATTCGCCGAGTATCTCGGCCCACTCCTGGCATTCATCGGTAAGGCTATTCAGGTATTCGCTTTGCGATATGATTATACCATACTGACTCCTGTGCGGGCGCCCGAATTCAGCACTTCCACTATATTCGTAAATGCCCTGTCTGCGATAATCTCGCATGTATGTGGCTTTCTGATGATACCAAGCCGCCTTCCTAATGTAGTCAAAAAATGTCTTCTGCAGCTTGCAGATGGCAAGCCTGAATACACAAAGCGGAATTTGCAGCTCTCTAGTCAAGTTTCCTAGATGGGTTGGAACTTGGAGATCTTTTTCGCATCTGATTAGGAGCATGGTAGCGTAAGCGGCAGTACTCTCCTGAAAGATCCAGGATCGCGAAAACCACTCATCGGAATTGATCAACTTAACTACAGACGCGATCTCAACCAGATTTTCCCATGGCATATTCTCCACCCATTCAATCCAGTCGTCCCACTTGGGGAAAGGACCAGGTTCCGTCGCTTTGGCAAGGGCATCCAACTGAACCTGTGTTGTGATTTCAACTTCCAAGAGAGCAAGACAAACTGCTGCTTTTTCGTATACCATATCCATAGCCTGGATGCCGGGCCCCTTATCATCAGGGTCATCTTGATCAATACACTCTTGGTCACACCAGAGCAGTCGATATCCATGGTGATGAGCGAAGGCTGCGGCTCGAAGGAGTATGCTCGGAGGAGCTGACGCAGGCTTTCGCTTCTCGCCGTCAGTGATTACGACATCTGTGTCCGGAGCAGCCTCTCGCCACCTGTAGGATATTGCGACGTAATGTGGACAGGAAGGCATTTGAACAAGCGTAAATTGTTTCGAATTTGGATCGAATGAACATGCCCTCAAATGACACGTGCACGCTTCAAGGAGTTCTGGTGAGATGGGGCGATCGTCCCATCTACAGCTACAGTGGAAGTACTCTCGGACTGGATCAGCTTGATCCGGAGAAGGGTCGAATGTAGAGGCGCCTGTTAGAAGTTTCAAGTTGTTGGCCCATGCGATTATATTCTTGCGATCCACTCGGTATTTCTGTATCTCCCGTAGTTGATCCATCAAGCCGTCGGGACTTCGCCTCGATGCGTCCATTTGCTGTCTGGAGCTCTTAGGTAGGATAAGGGGAGTTTGGGAATCATCTATCATCTGCTCCTAAGGGGAAGTCAGCATATCGACGACATAGAAAGAAACGAGGTGCCACCAACGCCACTCTGTCGTCTCTGAGGCTTCCAGTAGCCTTCATTCTCGTCAGCTGCAACAGTAACCCGCTCAACATCGTCCGCTAGTGATGTAATCTGGGCATCTTCGCTCATGGTGCTATAGGGATTTTGAATCCGACGCCTACAGAAACAATAAGTGGATACAGAGAATGATCAAATAACGAGAAAGTTTGAGAAGGCTGAAGGGAGTCGTAATGATACACCACACCCATACTAGGCACTAATGCTTATGTAGTAAGCGTCTTTGTAAGCGGTCATGCACTCACAACAATCAATGTGTAGAAACTGAAAACTAAGTCACCACGACTTAACACCGTCTATTTTACGTCAAGATATCTCGTTTTTCTTTACTCTTCCTATAAACGACCAAAAAACAAAAAATTACAGGGGTATATATTTTCAGCATCTCAATCTCAACTCCATCTCCCTACAACATGGCCAATCCAAACACACCAGCAACAACACCTACAAGCCCACTCACACCGACCGCCGCCGCCGCACCCGTAGCCTCGACAGGCTGAGAGCTAGTCGGCGACCCCGTGCTAGCAGTGACATTCCCCGCGTGGCTCGAGACGCCCGTGCCCGTGACCAACGCACCCACACTCGACGACGCGGCGCTCAAACTGGGCAGCACGGCCTTGCTCGTCACCAACGTGCTCTCCGCGCTCCCCGTCTTCGTCTCATACGCAGGCACACTCTCGCCAGCCGCGCTCGTAGCCTCGGACACCTCGGACGCGGCCGCGGACGCCGTCGCGCTCGCGGAGCCCCATCCAGGCAGGAAATCGGGTGAGTACGTGGCTGTTCCCTCGTAGGCGTCGCATCCGGGGACGGTGGTCTTGGGGGGTGCGCGGCCGCCGCCGCAGTCGAGGAAGGAGCAGATTTCGCCGTTGGTCGGGTCCCAGTAGACGAGGGAGGCGCCGCCGTAGACGACGGTCTCCGAGGACGTGCAGCCTTCGAGGTCGGTCTTTGCGAGGGCCGTGGCGGCGAGAGTAGCGGCGAGGGTAAAGAGTGTCGTCTTCATTTTGAATGGGTGAGGGGATTGAATTGGGTTGGGTTGAGTTGGTTGGAGATAGGTATAACGAGGGAATCGGTATTACGATTTTATTAAGAAGGAACGAATGAATGTACGCGTTTCGCGAGCGAGTGACTTATTCCAAGGAATACAACGAACGACTGACGTTGAGAAAAACCCACAGCAAACGAAGAACCACCCTCGAGCCCGGGGCACAAACCTCTTTATACCCGCACCGCAGCACACCACCCAGACATCTCCCCACCCAAAGGCCAGACCACTCCCGCACCAAGCCCAAATCAGCCCTCGCCCATCCCAATCTGACCCATGCAATTTTACTTCCCTATGCCGTCGGATCCATCCGAGGACCCCAGGAGCTCTGAACGCCCCTAGCCCTACCCTGTTCGACCGCAAGGAAAAAACTGAGACAGGCAGACCGTCCAGACACTTCGATCTTCGCGCTTCCTACCACAAGCAGAGATCATCGAGTCCAGAACGCTCGCGGTGAGCGCGCGCACCCGTCCGAGATTGCGATGCGCGGCGCACGTTCCTGAGCTTAAACGCTAGCGCGGGTTCAGGCGAGCTATTTCGGGGTGTCTAGTGCGAGCGAGTGCGGGTGACGACGGCGTCATCATGCGTGATAGACAGACAGAGAGACAGACAGACATCGAGCCATTCGTTGCGTTTATCCCCGTGCATCCCGTTATGCTATCTCATTGCCAACGTTTCAAAGATTCATTTTCAGATGTTTCAGTCCACGAATATATCGACACATGCCGCTAACAATCAAACGAGGAATACACCAAGCGCTACCAAGCAGACAGACTATACATCCAGTACACAGCCCAACACTTTGAACATTGCCGCCCGAGGCCGGGTCGCGCCAATATGACCATTGAAAGCCCCTCCCTGTTTTACAACATGAATAAGAAGCTCCGAATTGCACGTCGACATGCCAAAACAACCTTTGATAGAATAGGGTATCCTGATTGAGCCCGGCCAAGCCACAGACCCTTCAGCCAGCGCGAAACCAATACAAGCATGAAGTCCTCGTACTATATCCAACGCTTGACTGCCATTTAGGATCGGGCCTCTTCGAGTTCCAGCTCCAATTCCCGGATACGCTCGTCCTTCTCGCGGTCGCCGCCTTGCGAGCCGAGCTTGGTCTCCAGAGTGTTGACCTTCTTCAGCAGGAGGGCAATCTGGTCAGATTGGTCGGCCATGATCTGGTTTTGGCGCTGCAGCGTCTCGGCCTGCTGCTGAACCGAGCTCTTAATGTCGGCCAGGAAGTCCTTCAGCCCAGCTGCAGCACCCGAAGCGGATGGTGCCGGCGTGGGTGTCGACGCTGTAGGAGTTGATGCAGCAGGTGCAGGTTCTGACGAGGCCGGCGTGGCAGTGGGCGCAGGAGTCGGCTTCGGTGGCTCGGGCTCCTGCTTGAAAGTAGGACCGCGCGTCTTCTCCTCCTGACGTGCTGCCGTAACAGATGGCCGCTCAACAGGTTTAGGCACCTCCTCAAAGCTACTAGTCTCGTCTGCCGATTCTTCGTCCTTGTCAGCGAACTTGGAAGCACCCGCTGCAAGCGATGCCTTGTTGTCGTTGACGGAGGGAGGTGGTCCACGGGTTACTGGGGATGGGGCAGGAACTTCCACCGGTTTCGGGGCTTCCGTCTTGGTAGGTGAGGGAGACTGGACAGGTTCGGCTGCATGAGGTGCTTTGTAGTCAGACGGAACCTCTCGAGGACCTTCGCCCTCATATACAGACTCCAGAGAGATCTTGGGAGGCAGCGCTGTTTTGCCACCAAACCATTCAGAGGCACTAGCACCAGGCTTAAGACCAGTTGTTGGTGGGTAAATGTCGCTCTGGAACATCTCCGCACGCCTGGGGACGATGAAGGAGATGGGCTGGACGTAGCTGTCGTTCACCGTCTTGAAACCACGAAGCACCTCGTTCTCATGAAGGTTGATACCGCGTTTAGGAAGGAAGGCAATGCCACGCTGAGGTTCAGGGGACTTGTATTCGGAGAGGTACTCGAATTTGTCGTTTTCGTATTCGTAGTATCGGATGTTGCCGTCACCCTTTCCAGCAAGGTACAAGCATTGCGTACCCTCGTCCCAGAAGGGCATGCAGACGCCAGATATGCTGTCCAAGATGGTGAAACCACCAATGGGCTCTCCGGGCTTGCGCGAGTCCCAAAGAGCCAGCTGGCGGTCGCTCATGCGGGAGAAACCGGTGGTAGCGATACGGTCATGCTCGCCCATCCACACGGCACGGCTGCTCTTGGCTCCGGGGTGGCCTTGGACTTCGATCGCGGGTGCTTCTTGTCGCACATCCCAAACGCGCAGCTTCTTGTCTCGACTTGTTGTGACGAGCTGGGAGCCATCGGCGCTCCACGACAGTGATTGGACGATGTCCTTGTGCTTGAGGGTGAGCTTTGGGGCGCCGGCCTCGACATCCCACAGCTTCACAGTGTAGTCTCCGGACGACGAAGCGAGGACGTTCTCGGCGGCGGGGTTGAACAGGACGTGTCCGACTTTCCTACTAGCGTATGAGCGCTTGTTGTTTCCAATGTAAAGAGCAATCGAACCTTAGGTGGCCGCTCAGTTTAAGCGAGGGAGACACATCGGCGGGTTCTTCGGCGTCGGTGTAGATTGAGAAACCCTCTGGGACTTTCCAGATAAAGACCTGCCTCAATCAGCTTTCTGCCCCCCATTGTTCTGTGTATGTGGCGAACGCACCTTGCCATCGTCGGAGGCGGAGGCAATCAATGAATCGTTGAACGGACTCCTACAAGTCTATGAGCGCTATGCTCCACGTGCTTTGCATGCGCGCGTACCAGTCGGTGTCCAGAACGGCAGCCGTGTGCCCGCGGAAGAGGGGTATCTGCTCAGGGACGCGACCCTTTTCACTGAGGGGGATGACGGCGAAGGCTCCACCGCCGCTGGCTTCCCAATTCACGGAGAGGTATTCCGGGTTCGCCTGTGTAACGTGAGCGCGTGCTCTGTTTCTGCATCGAGGGCAGTGAACGGACCTTGATGAGGTTGGTGTCCCAGGCGTTCTTCGAGATGCGCAGGTTGTCATAGCTTTGTTCCTAGTCAGAAAATCAGCTGTAGTGATCGCGGACACTGCAGTTCCCAGCACGTACCTTCTTCGCGCCCTGTCCAAAGACGTGGCCTGCGATATGTTAGCTGTCAGCAGCGGAGGAGCTCGCGCGACACTCACGGTACTTGGACGCTCGTACAAAGCGGCCGGCCATTGTATCTTGTACAACCTTGGGGAAGCCTCAGAGAGGATACGGAATTGTAGAAGCAGTGAATAGCCCCTGAAGAGATGGAAGCGGGCAGGTGTGGGTTGGAGGCTGTGGCAGAGTTTCGAATGTCGAGCTGTGTTTCAACGCGCTGCGGTCCTTGGTGCTTGGCAGCGGTCCCTGGTCGAGCCTTCCCCAAACGGACAGCCCCTCCACAACACCGTACAACACCTCAGCCTACCCACTTAAACGGATCAACTTTGTTTCCAAGGCTCTATAGCACTTCGAAATACATAGCAAGAATTAACAGAAATGACGGGGCTGGGTGATTTTCCGATTGAGCTATTGCTCCAGGTGTATGGCAATCTAGACAACATTGACGATGCGCTGCATCTAGCGCGATGCTCCAAGCGCATCCACACCGTCTACGATGCCAATCGATATCAGATCTTGAGGAGCATCATAGTGAGCACTGATCTAATTTAGCTCAACTACATAACGGCTTTGTCAGTTCCTCGCTCACTGTGGACAGCTCTCTTCCCCTTTTCACACTCACGATATCCGGCTCTGCCATTTTCAGGACGCTTTCGAGAAGTTCGCTTCAGAGTATCTGACGGGCGATGACATTACGCCTGTCACTCCTTGTCCATCATCTGCTGATATCGATCAGTATCTTAATGCAAAATCTATCAGCGAAGCACAAGTATGGGACATTGTGGCTCGCTGGCAAGGCCTTCGAGTGCTCCAACATCTATACGAGAACCCTGCAGTATATTCGGTGTATCGTAAACATTCTCATCGTAATGCGCCGGAAGAACCGAAGATCGTTGATATATTGGAATTGGCTCGAACGGGTGGAGCCAATAAATACGAGAACCATGAACTGAGCGTCAGTGTGCCGCTCTCCCATGATAATACTGCTAGGTTCTATGAGGCTCTCACTCTTTGTTGGGTCATGATAACGGGTAGGAAACTAGCCAATCAATGTTCCTATTCGGAGCACCACGGATTGTATAAGGCGGCCATCCACCTCCGCCAGATTGGTCAGAGCAGGGACTTGCAAGGAGGCCTAGATGCCTTGGAGGTAGCCAACTTCGTTTACGAATTTCTCTATCCACATATTGACGGTGTCGACTCACATTCATGCGCCGACTGGGTAGACGACACGATAGGAGAACCGCTGGACTTGTCGTATGCACTTGGGCTACTTCTTAGTCCTTCGGAAATATTTGAACTGCTGCTCTTTACATCGCTTTGGAATAGTGATCATCACTAGGACTGGTCTGCAGAGACGAGGCGTGCGTATACACGGACACGCGGCGTTGGATCCTATGAACAGATTTTTCAGGTATTTATATCATTTCCCTTGGAGGGTTATACGAAAGTGGCGCATGAAGGGAATCCAGGGAGAGCCTTCCCTAGAGGCCTTCCCCTAGAAAATCTATCCTGCATGGGGAGAATGTCGAAAATCCTACTGGCAGACGCATAATTGGGGGCAATTTAGCTTCAAGTTGCCCGAAAGGGTACCGCAATACATGTCATCGATCCTACAGTGACCCTGGAACTCGAACACGGCTCGAAAATGGGGTTTGGAAAGCTACAAGTAGTCGTTGCTGCGGTCTCGTAAATTTGTAGCCCACGATCGCTTACAACAAATCAATAGCTTACCACTTTTTAAAAAATCGTCCAATCACGTCTTTTTCCTTATTCAGCGTTCCCCAGAGTCAAAGCCCGAGCCGAACCTCGGCCCGCACCACATAGCTTACCTGCCAGACCACCCCGGCGGAGAAGCTTACCAGACACCGCCCTCCGCACCCCATTGCTTCTTTAGGAGAATCGTTCCAGGACCGCTCGTCCTATTGCCCTCTTCGCATTCTTCTTCATGTCAGACAAAATCCCAGACCAGGCGGTGCAGGCCGCCGACAAGGCGGTGGAGCAAGTCAAGCAAGCGTCGGAGACCGTGAAGAGGGAAGTGAAGATCAACGGAGGTATTGGTGGCAACGCAGCGTCGGCGGTAGGACAAGTAGATCGATTGATACTGCGATTGAACAAGTGAGTATCCAATTCTTCTAAGAACATAAAGCGAACCACAACTGCAATTGTACACGAGTGGATCTCGAGCTAATCGGCCGTTCCCATAGACTGATAGCCACCCCCGGCGGCCTCTCCTCCTTCCTCTCCACCTCAAACTACATCCTCTACATCCTCGCATACCTCCAACCGCGGGTTCCCTCCCTCACGACCCTCTACACCCGCCTGCGCGCCGCCCTCAAACTCTCCCCGTACGCTCCCCCGATCACCCTCGCCGCAAACCCCACCGCCGTCCCACCCCTCGTCGCCCTCGCACAACTCCTCTCAAAATGCAGACAAATCCTGCGTCTCCTAGGCACACTCCCGCTATACGCGTGGCTGCGGAGTTTATCGTCCGGCCCAAAACTAGGCAGCGATGCGGTGCTGCATAGAATCGCCGTCGCACAGGCAAGCAGCTACTTCACGTACCAGATCCTGGAAAATATCTGCATGCTTACAGATAACGGCATCATACCGCCGTCGTTCATCGCGCGCATAAACCGCAATAATCCGAGCACCGCGCGTGTCTATAGCGTCGCATACCGGTTCTGGCTCACGGGCGTGTCGTGCGATTTCCTGCGGCTCGCGCGGGAAGCGCAGAACTTGAGGAATAAAAGGGCGGCCAGGAGCGAGGAGGAGAAGAGTGAGGTTGCGGTTAAGGAGGAAGATGAGAGGGTGGACCGCAAGTGGTGGATGGATGTGGCGATTGCGGGGGCGTGGTTCCCGATGGCGCTGCATTTTAGTGGGGTCACTGGGGGCGTGCCTGGGTGGCATGAGGGATGGATGGGAATTTGTGGGTTGGTTGCTGGAGGGGAGAGGATGAGGGTGTTGTGGAATGCTACGGCGTGAAGAGGGATGAGCGGTGTGGTGCTGCTGATGCTGTATGAAATCAACATATGTGTAGAAACCTTCCTTTGTTCGGCGCTATGGGATAGATTGGATGTTGCTGATGAGCATAGGAAGCATTGATTACGGGCGCCAAGTTAGACATCCTCCCAGAGAGGTATATACTTAACACGTAACACAGCGCAAGCGTTAACTTGTTGCCCTCGGATTAAAGATTGAGAACAATCGAACAAAGTCTCACATTCCCGCTATGATGAGATAAGTACGAGGGTGCAGCTTTGGGAAGATAATACTCCATACTCTATATGCATATCTACAATCAACGCGATCGGGGCGAACTTATAAGATGAAAGTAACACCAGGGGGACAAGATAAACTAAGCATTCTCGGCATCATTCCCACCCAAAAAGGCTCGGTTCATTTTGTCATCCACTGTGGTAACATGCTCTTGCTTACAAAATCACATAGCACAACGATGGAGTCAAAGCTTCCAGACCTTGCGCGAGTGGCTGAATCGACTGCGGGCGTGCTGAACGACAAGATGGTAATCAGAAAAAATAGGGAGCAGTACGCGGGTTTGCGTCTTTAATGAATAGGATCACTAACGGAAGATACGATCGTCCTGTCTCTCTACTGTCACTCTTGAGGTTGAGAGTTGTAAAAGCTCGTGCGTGATTAGTTGATGATTGCAGTACAGCAGGCCAATTAAAGCATTCCAAACGACATACAATGGGTCTTTACAGATAGGTATTCGGCAAGATAGGTGTACATCTTTGTTGATCTGTCATAGCATTGTTGTTATATCTCGTTGTATGTACAGGTGATCTTTGATGGGGTGTCCGGTGTCTCATAACGTAAACGGGCACGTGATAGTCTAACGGAGTGTGGGGATACCGGTAGGATGGGTGATCAGTGATCCCTCAAATGTTGCATACGTATAAATCATTTAGCCTAATAGGCCTTGAACCCGTCATGACGGTCTCACCGGAACGTGGTCGATGTTGATTCGATGGAGCGATCGCATGATTGGGGGATTGCTTTTCCATGACCTTGCAGGCTCGCTTACGTGGCTCTTCTCGTCTGACCGGAAACGTTGACGTGCATGTAAACCGGTGAGGGCACACCTGCAGATACGAAGGTAGGACAGATTCCGAATGCCACACTTGCATGAATATCTTCAGTGCCGCTATTGTTCGGATATGGCCGATGGAAAGCTACTGTAGTGAAGGACACATTCGCAGACCTGATATTTCTAAGTCCTAAGAAGGACGTCGTTTTGAGTGCAGCATTTACAGTTGACTCAATTCTTACAACAGGCGCGGCGTATGACCTTCGATACGATCAAGTAAGATAGCTCAATGCTGAGCCTGACTGTAGCGCATGCGCATAGTCCTGCTGAGTTCGACAACCTGGTCCAACATATAGGTTAGCGCGTATGTGTCCAGCAACAGTATGGCTAAACGCATAACAAGGCAGAATATTCCACGGTATGATACGGTATGATCCTTATTCCTGGTGTTTGGCTAACCAAGGTAGGCTAAAGTAAGAGTCTCCAGTTCGATATGAGGCCCAAGTAATACCGACACTTATGGACACTGCCGACTGCGGTGGCCTACCGGTGGCCTTTCGGTGCCCTTGCAGTGGTGCCCTTGCCGGTGCCCTTGCCCTTGCCCTTTACCGTTGGCATTGCCCTTTTTCCTTGTCCTTTGTCCTTTGTCCTTTCTCACCAGCATTGCCCTTCCTTTATTTCTTTGCGCCCCATCCTCCTCTCAGCTGTCAACAGAAAGAGTCATTCATCTCCACCTTGGTCGGCCCTTTTTTTGTGTCGCTCGAGCCGCACCTATTTACAATTCCCCCTCAGAACACTGCGCTGTGCGTAGTCCTCTTCAAGTTCTTCCTCAAAAACTGATTAACTGTGCACACCCTTGTGCCAGTTGGAAAGGCACCTTTTCTGATATTGCGCTGAGAACCACCTCCCTCGTAATTCAGCTTCCTCTCTTATTAGCACTATGTCTTATTGTCTCTACCAATCGCCCCAACGCTTCTCGATGGTTTGTTGCTACATTTATCGCTCTATCACGTTGTTTGAAGGTAATTTCCTCATTCAACTCTTCACTCACTTGCTCCACGTTAACATTTTCATTTGTACCTGTTTACGCATCTACCAACCCTTCTCGACGAATTCTTGAGCTAGCTTTGTCCAGAATCTGACCCTCAATAACAGGCAACAGCGACTCAAGCTGAGACCCCGCCCTCATATGGGTTGGTTTATTGCGAAGTTCCTCTTCCCAACCATCGCGCTCTAGCTCCACGAAGCCAGCTAGGCTGGTCACACTGACGTTTTCTCTGGCTTCAAGGAAATGCTGGCCCCGTCCAACCGATGGGCCCGTTGAGCCCAATGCTTCCGCCCGCGTTCCCCCTCCGTCTATATTTGCACGCCGCAGCACCCTTCCCGAAAATACATGTGGTGGATGGTAGACTCGTGCCGGTACGTGAACATTATAAGTTCTTGTGTTACCTAGTTCTAATGTAGGTGTAATGTTACCTCGAGCAAGCTCTATTATCTGATTAACTTGGAATTCCTATTAGGTCTCGCGGCTAACGAACCCCTTAGTGCCGTCGCATCTCGCGTCATGTCTTGTTGCCTTGACTCATCACTCATACCTGCTCATCATGTCAGCCGATTCACTGACATTTCATCGAATACTCGGTTCTTTCGCCTGTTTTCCATCCACTTACGAAAGACAACTACACGTCTTCGGGACAAGACCGATCATCTTAGCACACGCCCGTATGGAAAGTGCCCTGCGACCCATGCTACCTAGCTTGACGATAATATGCTGGCTTACCTTTCCGACCCTTTCTACGTTGCCTGACATAGTGGACGAGCCCAATCATTGCAGCAGCTGCACCTGGGATGCCAACCGCTAAGGCAATGATACTGGAAATGTCGCTAAGCGAGGTTCTAGCATCGGAAGACGCGCTCGTCGGTGCAGCCGCCGTAGGGCCACCTATGAAGGATCTAGGTATCAGCGTGGTTTCCAGCATTGGAGCATATTACGCCTCTCCAAGGAGCAAACCTACTCAATAGGAAAACCATCAGCAGCATGAACAAACCAGTGTCTGCTGGTGCCATTCTCAAGGCCATGCTAATTGCGAGTAACCTCGGCAAGCCTTGTAACACTTGCTTAGACATTGTTGGAATGAAGGTCTATTATCTCGTACACTCGTTTCAAAAACTTCAGGACAGATGCACCGACACACTACCGTATCGAGTACTCAGGAGAATGGAGACACAAGTGAACAACGACGTGCGGGTACAATTCGAATAGCACAGCTGGCAAAGTGCGATAACCCCGCCGTAAGCTTCGCGGCTACGGGCGCAGTAACATTAACCTCACTCGCTGGCACCTTGGGTATTGGCGAGATACCAGTAGGAGATCGATGCCACACGCTAATAAGACTGCCTTATTCAACGCGCATACAACTGGCACCTTGTACAGGACTTGCAGAATTCCGGTGAACCACGAAGCCTAAGACAAGGCGCACACATGGCCGTCGACCAACCTACACTTGAACAAAGCCATTGAAGTTCAATAGGAAACAGAGCGAACTCGGTCGCGGTGCGAGCATATAAGAAGCTCGCTTCTGGTCTCATACTCGCCTTCAACACCTGCGGTGCAAACTCAATTGCGTTTCCAGAACTTAGCATCGTGCTTCTTGGACCTAGGTAGCTCCCGCTCGCGTTTCTCTGCGCATAACTAGGCTATGCAAACTCTAGCATCCGGCAACACGAATCGACACGATCCCAAGCCTGCAGCATGATCCCAGAAACATCAGCCCATTTGCCTGAAAATGCTCACAACCAATTCAAAAGCTTGAAAAGACCACGGCACATAGTCATGATGTGCTCAGGCTATTCTCCACCAACCAGCTCTCCGAACGTAGACCAGAATTGTCCTTCGCATGCAACATGCACATTATCATCGAGAAATTAAGTAACAAATCGCAAGGGTTTCCTGGTGTTGGCATCCTGCTGGAGCATGTGGTTGTCGTCTATCCACTTGTTCAGTCAGGATGTGGCGTACAGCCAAGACTATCCCACATCGTACTAATTTATTGCTCTGCATGGTAAGAAACAAGCATGCGCAGCGCTGACCGCAGCAGATGACGTGGCCACATGATTGAAAAGAGCGGTCAAATTTGACGCTTAGAACTGAAAAAGTCGCAGCAGGAGTTGATTTCGCTTTATCCCTCGATCTCCACAAAAAGCCAGGGGGGGGGACCGCTTTATCTGTTCATCCCATTCAGAGCGACGGTGCAAGTCGCAGAATTATACAGCCGACTCCATAGACCTCGGAGCCATGGATAGTCTGATTCTCAGCCTTGCTGCCTCAGCCCGTGCACAAGGCGTTTTAGGAATGCGCGGAATATGGCTTCCCCGCTCCACTCACCGGTCGGCTGCAGCTGTAGAACCACGTCGCACGCTGCGATTCGCACAACAATGCCAAATTCAATATTGAGTGGATATTCGAAGTCTTTCGAACCGGATTTTAGGTCCAGGAAGTTGTTCTTGGAGCCCAAGTTGTAGCAAAAGGGTATTGCTGCTGGTGGACGCAAACCTTACCTTCCTCATATAGATGTAGCAGGGCGTAGTGCGGAAGGCTGGATCAAAACCCTGTTCAGCGACTGATCGAACTATTTCGACGTCTCGTGCAGCTACGCTCGAGACGCTCGGGTGAATTGGAACTGTTTGGATCTCTAACCCGAACATTTCCTATACTACAGCTTCGTGTAGGCATTGTCGAGGATAACCATATACTATGACACTATGTAGATCTGCTACTGTACTGGTACATCCCATTGTAGGTAAAAAATAGAAGCTTTCAAGCTGATCAGCATTATGTCAACAGCGCATGAGCATTGTTTTGTATGCAGTTTCAAATCGACATGGTCAATTCTACGTCAACAGATCTGTTTAGTGGTTATTTGGCACGACCACAATGAAAAATTCAAGTTCTGTACACGAAAGTACAAATACCCGAGTAGTTGGACACACATCCCATGCAAAAGAACGAGAAACACAGTAGAACCATTTTCCACTGCAAATACTGCAAACCCTATACGTTACACTCTACTACACTTTGCTGCACAACTTCAATAAGCGGATCGCATTGGATATACGTGTGATGATGATTCACCTGGACAGGAGCGATAAATACTATAATCTGCTTTTCTCTGTAGTTGACGTTCCATTCGGACCCAGAGCCGAGAATCTAGAACCGAGAGCAACATACATCATTAGTCACGTGATTTTGTTTATATGTGAATGGCCCACGGCCGCTGCAAATTCGATCGCAACCCACAGTACGCCAACAGAGTATAAAAATTCAAGAAATTGTCCAAGTGGAACTTCGAATTGGGACATGAAGTGCCATATCTCTCAATTGCATTCACATCCTGCACCATGTTACTTATGCAAACTGACAACATAGAGTAGTCATTTAATAAATCCATATTGTCATATGCGATGTAGCTTCCTAACGCTGGAACGCATACCAACAACTTCAAAGGTTCCCTTCGGTATCCCAATGTTTTCACATAACAACGCACCAACACGACTCGTCGCAGCCGCAGCAGTCGCACTCTTCACCGCATGTAGGCTTGATGGGCTTCGGCTTGATGATGGAAGTAATCGAGGAGGTGGTGCTGCCCTTCATGGCGAATTAAGGTAGAGCGTTTCTATCCGCGTCCGCGTTAGTATATTCCATCTAGAACGAATCTCAGAGTCTGCCTTACTAAGAGAGAGTTTTGAAGTGAGGGGTATGGACAGAGAGACGGGGAGGACAGTAGTGTGGTTTGGCACTGGAAGTTGAACCCACCAGACGCGCGTTCTGCCAGCTTTATACATCTGCCCCCCCCTAGACCCACGCCCAGCATCCATCTACCCCCTAGCGATTCTAACTCCTCCCCCTTGAGCGTCATTAGACTTCAAGCAAGGCTCCTATCATCTGGCACCCCAGCCACACCCCCGTCTACCATCCCGTCGTCACATCGTCCGTCCCACCTGCCACAATCTTCCCTCTGATTCGCTAATCGTCCCTCTTCCGCCTCAATCGGCATGCAAGCACTCCATCACCTCTCAGCTGAGCCACGTCAGCCACCGCAGTGCTCCACTTCAACAGCCACTATTGGCTGCAAGTATATTGCTTCCGTAACCTGCGTACGTCTAGGTGTTCCGGTATAAGAGGGTTGCAGCAAGGATGTGTAAGCGCTAAGCTCAACCAAGCTTTTCTGGCGGCTCTTGGCACCGTAAATGCCGCACGAAAGCAAGGAGTAAGCTTCAGCAAGCTTTTGCCCAGACTTGGCGGTGAATGGAATGCAGGGGTAGTTCCAGGGTTGCCGTGCCACTGTGGCGGACATGATGTAGTTGTGCATGTGGGCAGGCCCGGTGTCGATGACGGATTTGAAGAGTTGGCTCAGTGGACTGCGAGCGACCTGCGACCATCGCACGCGTGCCAGCGAGTGTCAACGTATTTTTCGAATTCGTAGGGATTGAAACAGGGTCCGGAGTTCTGAGTAGCTTGAGTAATGCTAAGAGCGTTCTACTAATGGTGCTCTGGGGAATTGATGTAGAAACCTACTAAGAGGAGGCGCATCTGAACCTGTTCAGCTGGACTATGGAGTGAGACGTGGCTGGAGAATAGCTTGAGGCAGAGTGTGTATAGCGCATCGTTTGGGTGTTAGATGTTAGCGCGCGCTTCGGACCAAAGGCGTACAACTTTGCAGGGTGACGGTGCCGAAATGTCCTTCGGAGAGGCAGACCCCCGCCTTGTCACTAAAAAGCCACATTCTGCACGAGCTGCGTCGTTTTCCTTTACCCAGGTTTCATATTTTCGCACCGAAAGCCGGGGCCTGCAGTCCGATCGAGTGCAAGCAATTGCGTCACGAACGGGCCGTCCGTGCATCCATCGCGTTGGCTTACGCGAATTTAGAAGCTGAAAGCAAGGGTGACATCCATTGAGCTAAACTTTTGAACTTCCAGAGTGTCTCAATGTATATTCACATGCACAAACAGTTCCCTACCTACAATTGCATTCAACAGTCCTGGGCTCTTCATCAATGCAACCCCCTCAAAACCCCATATCATCACTATCATATCCAGGCTCGGCTTCTAGCTCCTCCGCCAAGACCTTGTTCCTGATATTATCCTTGTCGAAAAGCTTTAGAACTTTCTGGTTATCGCACGCAGCGGCAACATCCAGCGCCGTCCTCTTCTGCTCATCTTCCATAGCCGCATCTAGTCCTTTCTTCACTAGCAATTCGAACCTCGTCGCGCGGTTGCTCTCCTTCGACCGGGCGGCAACATGTAACAGTCCTCTCCCCTGCTTGTCCTTCGCGAACAGATCTGCTCCTGCGTCTTCAAATATGGCGAGGGCTTGAGCGGGTGTGATCACCTCATGTGCGCTGCACACAGTATTCAGGTCTTGACTTGGCAAGTGTTTATTCAAGTTAAAAAGTGGTGTTTGGCCGGAGGCATTCCTGGTGTTGACATCGAGCCCAAGGGTCAGCATTTTTGAGAATAGCGATCGGACTTCTTCGCTATCGTCAACGCGGAATGCTAGAATGTGGAGAGCACTGTTCCCCTTGTTGTCTACTGCGAACGGATCTGCACCGGCTTGGAGCAGAGCTTCTACAGGTGAAGAATCGTTTCGAAAGATAGCGTATCTTATCGCTAGATGTAAGGGTGCGATACCATGCACGTCGGCCCGGTTGACCAGAGACGAAGTGTGTGCATCAGACAGCTGTGGGAGCACAGAAAGTATCGGATGAGAAGATCTTTGATGATTATGGGGAGCAGCGAGCATGAGGTGTAGAATATTTCGTCCTTGGTTGTCTACCGCGAGTATATCTGCACCCTTGGAACTCAGACATTGCAAGAATGATGGTAGTTCAACATCGGGAG
The DNA here is from genome assembly GCA_019828545.1 of Paracamarosporium sp. OC-R06-R3. Classification (NCBI taxonomy): domain Eukaryota; kingdom Fungi; phylum Ascomycota; class Dothideomycetes; order Pleosporales; family Didymosphaeriaceae; genus Paracamarosporium; species Paracamarosporium sp. OC-R06-R3. The sequence continues at coordinate 39,383 of JACVRA010000210.1, read as the reverse complement.
TCGTGTATTCGCAAGTGATTGCGGTAAACAATGCATCGATAGGCAAATGGATACCTATCTGGCTCCGGCATGCGGCATGTAGCACAGTACGGCCATTCGAGTCGCGACGCTGAGGGTCAATATCCGCCAAATTGAGTATCGGATGGACTATATTGCCGCACTCTAGTAGATCGTGTAGGATGGTGATGGTTTCGAACTCGGTCTCAGTGCCCAATTCCCCCGCTATTATAAGCTTTGCATCGTCGTCCTCGAGGTCTGTAGTTGAGTCGTCGTCGTAGTTGGATCTGCGTATGAACTTCTCCTTTTTGAATGTAGCGAATGGATCTGCCCCATGCGCCAGTAGGAGGTCGATAATTTTGAGTATAGCATCTATGTCCTCCTTCTCTTGTTCCGCCAGCTTATTGAAACTAGCAAAGTATTTCGCTGCTGCAAACCAAAGTGGGTACTGCTCCCGGGCGGATGGCTGGCTCGTTCTGTATTTCGATACGCTTTCAGATGACCGTCGCACATTGGGATCGATACCCGTAGAAAGCAACGTTTCGAGGACATCGGCACGCACGTAATTGATTGCAGTGAATATTGCATGCGCGTCGACAGTTGCACCATTCTCGATGAGCAATCTCGCCTTGATAGATTAGCAGAGCCACGTTTTGGATCCTTGGACTATATACGTACCATCTCATCATCACAGGTCACGTAAGCAAGACAACTCATACCCTCATCATCCTCGGCATTAACATCTGCACCTGCTGAAATCAACGCTCTAGCAGCCTCTCTGTGAAAAGTGCCTATGTATCTAGTATCACCGCCAAATGCATCGTGTAACGGACTGCGACACTTGCTACCTCGAATGTTCACGTCAGCTCCTTTTGAGATAAGATACGGAAGGGCCAGGGCTACATGCCACCAGCGATAGCCCTTTGCTACATAATGTAGAGCAGTCGTATCCGGGCCGAGAATATATGCTTTTGTGTCCGGATCGTACGAGCTTACGTATTTCATCTCATTCACATCCACGTGGAATCTTTCAACTAGGAGACGTACGACCTCCATATTCGGTAGCGAGCTTTGGAGTGCTTCATACAACAAGAACGATGACTCAGATCTCTTTGAATCACTTAGGTCCAGTTCTCTATACAAGCCGGGCTTCGAATTGTTGTTGAAGGCATGCCACTTTCCCTTCTCGAGCTGACGTTTAGCTTCAAGATCGCCTATCTGTTGCACGAGCGATGCTAAGCCTAACTTCACGAAATCCTGCATGTTTGAGGTTGGTCGATACCCACCCTCGTCGAAATCGAGGAAACTGACGCCTTTGTTGAACAGGGCTTCTATCGTATGGTACTGTCGCTGTTTCAACATGTACAACACTAGCTCTTTGTTTGGTGCACCGTCTTTCACTCCGTGGAACTCAGATATCGCTCGATGTTGGGTTTCTCTGTGGAAGTGTCTGACATGCTGGACAAATGTGGCGACTGTCCCAAAGTATAATTTGGCTGCCGAGATACTTGGATGCCTCTCTTTCGCTCGCGCAAAGCAGTCAATGGTGTATTCATATCCTGCAGTTGCAGCAATATCGATACTCTGGTATCCCGTGTTGTGTATGTCGCCACCGTACTCCACCAGCATGTCTAGGATCTCGTCAAGTCTAGCGGTGTCTTTATATGGATCCAGACCTGGGTGCCTGATGTCGCTACTGAAAGCGATTGTTGGTCGCGTCCTGTCGTGAATAGTGAGTCCAGCGGCCGCCGCTGACGTATTTCGACGGTTATGGTTGGGTTTTGTTGGATGATCCATAACCCACAGAGCATTCTCGGCCTCAAAGATCGCGCATGCGTCAAAAGGATCCCTTTCGGTTGCGTCGGCCCCTGCTTGGAGCAATAACTTCACAGTTTCTGGCCTTCCTGACATACAAGCATAGTATAGTGGCTTGTGACCTCTTTGATCTTTTGCATGAATGTTCACCGCTTTTGTGACCTTGAGTGCCTCTAGCAAGTGCCCTACTATGTTGCTTTGGCGTGCGCGCGCCGCAAGGTGAAGTGGCGTAAGGCCTTCAAAACTTGCAACTGTGGGATCGGCTCCTGCGTCAAGTAACACCTTTACATTGCGCTCTGACACAGTACTCGCCAAATGGAGAGCAGTGAGGCCTTGACTGTCCCTCAGGTCAATTTTCTCTGCTAACGAAATCAACAGGTACATGACATCCTGAGGGCCTGGCCCCATCGAAGGTGGAGGGAAACCAGATGATGTAGCAGATGCTAACATATGCAGGGCAGTTCTTCCTGCATGGTTCTGTTGATTGGGGTCGATTCCTAAAGACAGGAGTTTTTTCGCCAAGGGAACAAATCCGGGGCCATGATGAGAGTCTAGCACAGGGTGCTTTGAGGCGAGCTCATGCAAGAGTGTGTTACCCGAATAATCAACAACTTTAGGATCCATGCCCTTGGTCAACAGGTAATCGAATCTGAATTTCTTGTCTTGGGGATATCTTGGCGATTCCGAAGTCTGATGAAACGAAGTAGCAAGATGAAGCAGCGTTCTCCCGTCGAAATCGCGCACATGGAGGTCCGCGCCTTTTTCGAGTAAGGCTTCGACGTCGTTGTGATTAGTGAAACTGTACGAAACGTGGTTCATTGCTCGAGAAAGCACCGTCATACCAGTCACATCTTTGGCATTTATGTCGGCCCCCGCTTCTAATAATGTGTCTAATAGTTCTGTCGATGACCGGTGATCTATACGCATGCCCAACAAAGGCGTTTCACCTAGGCGGTTGCGCTCGTTAGGGTCTGCTCCTGCATCTAGAAGAGCTTTTAGAGCTGGCGCGTTACCACTCCAATGCTTGAGCATAAGATGGAGGGGACCGCTTCCGCTTCCGTCTTTAAGTGTAAGGTCCGGACCATATTCTAAAAGTTTGAGCATGGCATCAGTATGATAGTTGCTTTGTAGAATAAGTATGGGTGATTGTCCGTTCTGGCGATATATCTTGTTTATGTCGGCCTTGCCTAGCTCGACTAACAAGCTGATCGAGTCAGGTGAGGTGACAACATGTAATGGCGCCTGTCCTGAATTGTTGACAGCATTCGCATCGGCGCCGGCATCAAGAAGCAGACGCACTGCTATTGGGTTGTTAACTGCAAAGTGAAGAGCAGTGTCACCGCCGTGCTCCTGTTGGTTAACGTCGGTTCCATTCTCGATCAGCAGTGTTATCAACTCGTGCCATTCCTCCGCGCTGAACTTGTTGTTGGTATCCCGACCTACGCACAAGGCATGCAACGCAGTGAATCCTTGCTTCTGATGTACGTCGGGTTCTTCTCCAGGTAAATAGAAACAGTTTCGCTCTGAGCCAATCCCACCAAACTCTGGACCCCAATTTTCGCAAAGAAGGGTAGGATCAGCCCCAGCTTCAATGAGTGTTACGATAGTATCACGACTGCAAGAACGACAAGCAGCAACAAGGGCAGTATCTCCACGAACCTTAGCATTCACCTGTACGCCTGGATGCTGCAGAATGCGGTGTACGAGCTTAGAGCGACCTTTGTAGGCAGACCATTCCAAGGCACGATGCACCATGTCAAGATCATGGAGGAATGGCATAAAGGCATCAAGAGCCTCCAGATGGCCATTTTTACAGGCGTACTACTGTGGATTAGCTTGTAGTAGATGCAATGATGCGATTAGCTCACCATCAAAGCTGTATGTCCTACTGACGTAGGAGCATTACCGCACCAGTTCCCCGGTTCTTCTGTCGTCTTTTCAGTCAAAGGATTGACTCCAGCTTCAAGAAGCGCAGTCACGACTTCTGCATGATTTTCGCTTGCTGCTGTATGTAAGGGTCTGAGCCCGGAGTGTTCATCCTCCGCATCTGGGTCAGCTCCAGCAGGGATAAGCTTTCTTACGATAGTCGCATGTCCCGAGGAGGCGGCAAACCAGAGAGGCGTCTTGCCTGATATATCGCCCGCGTGGACATCTGCTCCAGCTTCGATAAGATACTTGGAATAATCACACAAACCGTACCTTGCAGCGATGTGCAGTGCGGTAGGCCTGTGAAACTGGTGTCCACTCTTGGACCACTGCGATTTCAGCCAAGCTTTTCTCTTTTTGTCGTCTCCGAGAAAACTGTTGATGGCAATATTCAGTTCGTCTTGCGGGAAGTGCTCTAACGCAGATCGAGCCACATGAATGTGCCAATTGGTCGCTGCATACAGATAGAAGGGATAGCGTAGCCTGAGCTGCTGCTCTTCTTTAGTGGCAAATTGCTCGTCACGATTGGAGAGATACCACGATCGTTCTCCGTCTCCTTCAGCATCTTTCTCTCGGGATATGTCCACACTATCAAGACAGCCGGCCTGTAAGTAAGACAAGCAGGCGACAGCTAGACGACCATGAGTTGGTCCCAAGCGAAGAATTGGGTATCCCCCATCACCTTCGTCTCTTGTTATACACTTTAGATATTCCGTGAAGGAATGGTGGATGACACAGACAGTCTCATCTGGAAGTATTTCAAGCAGAGGCCCTGTCGCTGCACGAACAAGATCTTTCCTCGCCTTCAGATCTGATTCGGACTCGGGCCAATATGTTGTATTCAGCATCTCCGCAAGTTCCAGAAGCCGCAATGGACGTGTAGCATGAGTCACCCATTGAAGAAGCAGAAGCTGGATATCATCTGGCACCCCGGATCGAGTCGCATGTTCACGAAGCAAGCGTGTGTACATATTGTGCAGATCGGTTGGTAGCGCCTGCAGGACATCGTGGATACGAGCTCCTGGCTCAAGAAAAGCGTCCAAAGCAAGTTTTGCATACAGGAAGAGACCATTTGCTCGACCTGGGATGGCATCTCTAATAAGACTCTGGTCGCTAGGCGCTAACTTCGTTGACCTTAGACCATGATTGACATAGCTCGCGATATCAACGTCGACATCCTTCTCTACAAGGCGTATACTAAGGAGCTTCGAGTGTCGTAAAGGTGCCTCGATAACCGGAACCGGCCGACTGGTTATGAGTACCTTGGCTTTATCAGGCCTCCACTGGCCGAATGTTGCCAGAGATCGAAGGAAATCGTCATTCCCCTGATCCATTTCGTCCAGCGCATCTGCCACAAAGAAGACCCTCCCAGAGAGACCGTTGATCGCAAGCTTCAGGTGGGACCATTGATCCTCCATGGAGATGCTGCTAATCGATCGACCCGTCTTGATCAGCTCCTTCAACCGCTTCTGCAACGGCGGACTATATATGAGAATCTGATCCAACCAATCACGTAATAAAGCAGCCGGCTCATGATTAGCGTCAATGATTTGCCGGAAGAAGAAGTATAATACTGGGGTTCCTGGATTGGACTGGACCAGTTCATCTACCAGATGTGCGGCGAGAACCGACTTCCCTGAACCAGGTATCCCTTTGATCCATAGGAGCCCTTCACTCCTACTTTGGAGCCAATTACGATATGTATCACTTGATGTTAGCCATGTGCCTGTACCGGGTAGGTGAGAGGCGAGATGCTTGTGGAATTCTCCATTGTCAAGCGCATAATCAGTAGGCTGCAACCATGCGCGTATTTTAAGGATACCTTCCGGAGGTTCTGGAAGAATTTGATCTGGATTGTAGTTGCTAACATCATCCTGATCGATAACGACAGGGTCGCTGACGCTACTTCCAAATTCTGACATAGTCGATCGTAACTAAGCGGAGGGAAGTTTGCAAAAGGGAGTATTTTGTATTGACCAGGTGAGAGAATAAGTTTTGGATATATGAGATGTAGCCTGATCGGGTAGTTCAAAAGAAGTGGAGGAAAAGAAGGATGCGCCTAATTTTTAGAGAAATCACGACTAGGCATCAGTCTTGGAACGCCTAACCACATAAGGGTAGCTCAGCCTTCGTGAGCATGTGGGGGCCAAGAAACCTGCCATCCTTCGTAATATTGTAGGTACCTAAGCCTGTCGCTGTTCCTGTTTAGGCTAGTTTCTCGGAAAGGAGGAGGCACAGCAGGAAACCGTCCGGTGATATAGTCAGTTCGAGACTCATCAGCTAGCAATGAACGAATATCGACAATCGTTACCCCGTCTCTTCTTGATTCGCCGCGTCAGCAACGAACCATGGGAAACAGAATGAATTATGGCACAGAAGCGACGGTGCTACGCAAATTTGGTATTAAGTGAGCACCTGTAATCGCATCTGGCATAGCATCTAGTTTCATCTAACCAATTATTGTGTGTCTAGCGAGACGTACCAACTGGCCATGTATCTACTAGACCAGTACCGTGGCACCATTCTCTCTTGTCGCTATGCAGTACCGCCACGTCTTGCACCGGCAGAGTCGCGGACCCAACTAGAGGAGGCCGTCAAGATTGCTGTCGTGGACACCATTATGAGACATCCGATGCTACAAGTCGGCATGATGGATGCCACTTCCAAGACCCCCTCGTGGATTCAGCTGCATAGTCTTAACTTAACGCAACATATAAGATGGCTTTATCTCGGAGAGAATACCGAATTTGAACAAACGGTCCAGGAAACCTTTCGCATTCAGTTAGATGACCGTTTCCCAGACCTTTCCATTAAGCAGCCGGGCTGGAAGATTACCATCATTCGGCAAGGGGATGCTCCTATCATGGAGGTCCTCCTCACTTGGAATCACCCCCAATTCGACGGTGCAGGCGCCAAGGTGTTCCACGAAGACTTTCTTGAGATGCTCAATAACGCTGAGAACGGATCATATGAGCGGTCGGGCTTGGATGGCGATATCCTCAGACTGCCTGCAACGCCCCCTTTCCTCCCAACCCCAATCGAGAGCTTAAAGGGTCTTCCATTAGACCTTAAGTACCTCGCTAAGGTATTTTGGGAAGAACTTGGGCCTCGGTTTTTGAATCGGGACGTCTCCCAAGCAGCCTGGTGTCCAATCCGCTCCTCTCCGTACAAAACTCAGTTTCGGGCCTTTTTCATGGACAACGCATCTCTACTTGCGATCCTAGCCCTTTGTCGACGGAACAAGACTACCATCACCGGCCTGATAAACGGATTAGCGCTTATTGCCTTCTCATCGCACCTCAATAGCACGGTTGCACCGGCCTTTCAAAGTACTACCGTCATGGACCACCGCCGGAATCTGCCTCCGGCTCCGCCAGATGCTCCGTGGGTCCGTTCCGATAGGGCAGTGAGCAACTACGTGACCCAGCTGCCCCATAAATTCGACAAGAAGCTAGTGGCACGAATTCGTTCTAAGTTGCCGGTTAATAGCAGCGAGGGGATAGATCTGTCTGCTGATCTTCGAAGCGAGCTCTGGGCCGTATCGGCACAGAATCGGCTGGAGATAGTGCGCAAGTTGGAAACTGGGCTGCGAAACGATGTGGTAGGGGTGTTCAAGTACGTCACGGACTGGCAGCAGACGATGAGGGACATAGCGAAAAGGACGCGCCAGTTCACGTGGCTGGTGACCAATATCGGTGTCCTAGACGGCAACACGTCCAACGATGGCCAGAAGTGGTCAATCGACCGGGCGCAGTTTGGCCTCAGCGCCGAGATCCCCGCTGCCGCCATCGAGTTCGCCCCGGTCAGTGTGGCTGGTCGGGGGATTTGTATCAGCGCTAACTGGCCAGACTGCGCTGTCGATCCGATGCTAGGGGAACGCATCATGGCTGATTTGGAACGGTGGTTGACCCAGCTTGCAAACCAGTCATGATGTGTCACTATGTAATCTTTAAAATACCGCTTTTACAAATACATACACATGCATTAAGTGCTTAGAGAGGGCTTCAGGAAATACATTTTTGGCCCCTCTACTCCCTGGCCACAGTAGTCCTGTACTTATCCACTTGGACTAGCTCCACTGCTAGCAACGGTTACCGTATATGGAAGATAATGTAAGGGGCTTTGGGTCAGAGGGGACTGATTGTCAGGAGAATGCAAGAACGAATTCGGTAAAGGTCAGAGATCAACTCCGGTTTTACGGACTCATATACTTTGCCCTCCAGAGCCAGATTCTTCTCCAGGTGGGGTCAATTTTAAGGCTGTCTAGTATAAGATGAAGTGATCTCCGAGGACGTAACCCGAGTAGAAAGAAAACGTGGGCAGAACCCCATATCAAGTTCTTCGAAAACAATAGTATTACGTTGTATTTATTAAGCTGAATCTACATTTTCCACCATACAATCCTAATAATAATAATAATGGCTCCAATGGCAACCTCTAGACTATGATTTCCAAGATCAAAGGGTTAGGTTCAAGGCATATGGTGGATCGGAGGATTCGTGCCTAACCGCATCTGAATTAGCTAATAACTCTAGGCAACCGTTACCACGTAACACTCGTGCGAAGTGTCTTATCAGTCCGACCTCACACCGCTCACTTTTGTGGCATATCTTATGATAAAATGTCTCATTTCCTAGACCTACCGCGAGAAACCCGAGACATGGTTCTTGAGTTCGTCATCTTTGCACGCCATCCAACGCCTAAAACACTTGACGATATTGAAGCCCTGGAACTGAAGAAGCGATCGAAAAACATCTATTACTCCCCAGTCCCAGACAATCCCTCGTCTACAGCGCTTCCTCTCTTGCTCGTTAATAAGCAAATTCATGAGGAGACCAAGCAGCTCCTCGATCGCACAGGAATCCACTATGAGCTAGACATCAAATTCGTCCACGAACTGTATCTACTGCAGACATGGACTAGAATACCCCGCATAGTACATAACGTGGATCATGTTCGTACCGTTGTCCAAGGCCTTGGGGAGTTCCGGGCGCGTGGTCCCGAACTTGGGAAGCGTTATTTCACTATATGGACAGCCTCAGATGGAGGATCCGCGCCCTGGACGTGGATGTTCTACGACATCCTGCGGGACTTTTTACATTACGGACGTTTAGGAAACCGAGTAGTGCCAGACCCGGATGCGAAAGGCATTACGATCGGAACCTTGCAAATCGATTTCATCGATCCTGAAGATAAAAGCTTGCTTTTAGCCGTGCCTGAGGATCCCGAGCAACTCAAAAAAATAAATACTGTGTTGCGGAGTTGGCGTGTGGACGAAAATGAGGTTGGGATCTTGCGGCCCGAGTGGCTAGCAAGCAGTCTTAGCAGGGAAATGAGGTGGCTGCTAAACGTGGGAACAGATCTTCTTAAATGGGGCTGGCTGCTGTATGAAAGGATTGGCCGCATTGTTTTCACAGCAAACGGCGATATAGTGGAAGAGTTCGACCTCGGTGAAAAGCTTGTCGACCTGGATCTCTCAGCTTTCTACGGCGAGTGGAGATTTGATGAGACACCACAAAGTTGGGCCGCTTGGAAGGACTACGCTTTCCATTTTAGGAAAAGTCGGGGTTTAAAAGTTGTTGAGTCTGAGACCAACGGAGAAGAGGAGACCAAGGCCCAGCGTGCTTGACTGTACCACAGAGCTTGTCTTGGATGACGATTCCGCCACCGCGCACCAGCACCTGTGGCTGAATAGTCATTGAAAACGATTCCTTTCCTATATCGAATGCGAGCTTCATCACGAGGTGAGTATATCGTGGTTATTGTTACATGATCGCTCATTGGTAATAGCACAGTACGATCTTTTCTGCGTTCTTGCAGATGCTGCAAAACGTCTGTCATCGAAAATGACTAGCTATCATCATTTAGCCTCCGCTACATACGGGGTTTCGTAAGGTCGCTCTGCCTGAGGTGTGATCCTCGCAAGATGACGCCGCTCTCCAGTCACCCAATCGACAATGGCCGAATGAGACGTGACTCTGTTGTCCCAAACAACAACTGTCTTTGGCGCCCAGCGCACACGTGCCTGGTAGTCAATACCTCGGCTGATGTGATCTAGCAGGAACTTCAGCAGGTAGTCGCTTTCCTCCTTCTTCAACCCGTCGATAGAGCGTGTGACTAAAGCCAGTTAGTTGAGTTTTGTTCTAGGAGCGATAAATACTCACAGCCACCATTCACGAACAGTGCCTTCTCCCCGGTTGCAGGATGTGTTCTTACAAGCGGGTGAGAATGCTTGACCGGCTCACGCCGAACGACACCGCCGCGACTCCGGCTGAACTCGGCCTGTTCGAAGCCAGAATGAACTGCTGTGAGACCATGAAGGCGCTCCTTGATAGCTGGTGAAAGGCGGTTATAAGCTTCGACATGATTCACGAAAGCCGTGTCACCTCCGACCTCCGGTGTATCAAGGATGATCAAAAACGTGGTGCCCGGAGGTTGTTCCTCATATGTCACGTCCGAGTGCCACGATACGCTGCTGTTTCGGTTGGCAAGGAAGCTTTCGAACTCGCCGTTCCCGCCGTTGCGGTAGACCAAATGGATCTCTGGATAGCCTTCAGGTGCCCCGCTTGTCTGACATCGCATTGGTGTTAGCCTATTTCTCACTGAAGTTGGATATCTGTGTACAAAAGATTACTCACAGGATGGATGTGGTGCCTTCCAAAGTATGCACCAAAGTCAAGAGCCTCTTGGATAGAAAGATCCGCAAGGTCTTGGTCTCTAAACGCAACGACCTTACGCTGTGCAACAAGAAGTGCGAGCTGGTCCTTACCAGCGTTGCTGAGCTTACTCAGTTGAACACCAGTGACTTCGGACCCAGTTGTGGGGGTCAGATGTTGGAGCTTTGAACCTTCGACAAGGAGATCCTTGAAACTGGGGTCGGCGTCTTTGGCATGTTCGGTATGGGTGAACGGCTGCCATGGAGGGTACTTCTCGCCATGATCCCAGATTGGCAAGTAGTGCGGGTACTTGAGAAGGTTAGTCAAGGCTGAGTGTTTCGTTTGTGAAGCTTACGGTTGCGGTAGTAGTACCACCCTCTTCGTCAAGGATGCGGCGAATCTTAGGCTTGACTTGGTCGACCGGTTTTTCCTGTTCAATTGGTTTTCCCTCTTCAACGCGCTCCTCCTTCTCAGTAACCTTGTCCTGCTCGAGCGGAGAATCGGCTCGAGGAGCAAGGCGCTCCGGAAGCCCTTCGGCCTTGACGGTAGCCGGGAGGGTGGCTTCTATCTGGCTGATGATTTCTGTCGCCATGTTGCTTACAGCACAGTCAATTGCGCCGGTCTACCTTCAGTGCAGGCGACATTTATATGGAACCGTACGTTCCAAGCGACCTCGATCAGCAGACACTCTCACTGCATAGCCGATGGCGGCATGTACGGCACTCGGACGTATTCGCGTCCGAGTGGTTACGGGTGGAAACAATGGCAATGCAAAGATGCGGAGAGACGCCGCCATGGTGCAATCGCGTGTATACACTGATAAGATTCGATGAAGATGTTTGGTTTTGTTGCGCAAGAACTAGGATCCGATTCGCAATATCGCGTCTTGCTAGGGGCTAATGACGACCAACCTAAGCGTACCGAAACCAACGCAAGCCACTCTTCACGCAGCGATAAACAGCAGTGTGGCAGATGCTGTGGCGAGCAGATTTTTGAATACAGATTTGCTGCAACATCTACCAGATCAACCAGTACTCACTGTTCGAATCGTCGACGCAGACAATCTACGACTTCTTCCAAGATCACGGACTGGTGTTGCATGTTCCACAAACGATGGAAGCTACTACTATGTATGCGCCGCGTCGGAACCAGAAAAAAACACCTCCTCGACCTTATCGCGATAGCACAATAGAATCTAAAACGACGTGATACGCCTACTCAAGCTACGCGTGGGGTAAATATGCAAATTCGATTGCCACGAACGTACCAGCGGTGCAGACAGCTGACCATTCGGCGCCTCAGGCGTCGAGGCTCGGTCATAAAACCTATTGAAAGCTTAGCTCCGCCAATAACGACCGGGCAAAGCTTGCGGTACGACCTTGGGCTGCTTAAGATCATGTTCCCAACTTGGACAATCTCCCTGAGCTATGAGCCGATCGCGCTCTGGAAGCGTGCCTCAGGATAATTTGCCTCCACCATGACCCGTCAATGCACGTAATGGACGCCGTACGTCACCCGAAAAACACGCGTGGCTGCACGAACTAAGCTCGGTACTGGGTCCGTTATCATCCTGTCGGTAATTGGAGGCTTGAGGGCTCGATCAAATGTATATATGTACGTAGGAACGCCGCAATTGGAGATGTGATTGTTCACCCGAGCTCGAAATCCTCGATAATCATGGCGAGCGTTGCGGTCGAAGACGCAATTCCAACTGCCGCTCAGGCGGACACAGTTTCCATTCAGTCTATCGAGAAATCCAGTAACAAACCACCGCAAGGCATTGCAAAAGACGCAGAGCTTGTTACCGAAAGAGGAAACATCATTTCCAAGGACGGTGTTGTCTTTTCCTCCAACGATTCCGACGACAGTCTATCAGGGAACATCTTCGCAGACCCTGAAGTTGCTGCTTACTACAGGGAAGTATACGAGAATGCAAAGTATGAGTGCAGACACGTCTTCGATCCCAAAGCCACCTGGAGCGAAGAAGAAGAAAAAAAGGTTATACGGAAGCTAGACCTACGTGTATGCTTCTGGGCATGTACCATGTTCTTCAGTCTGCAAGTTGATCGAGGCAACTTGTCCCAAGCCGTATCTGGCACCTTTCTGAAAGACCTCAAGCTCACCACAAATGGTAGGATATCATCAGCTACAACTAAACTGTTGCTTATAAGATCCTAGATTACAACTGGGGAAACACTGTCTTCCTTTTCTCCTTCCTCCTAGCCGAGCTTCCTTCTCAGCTTGTGTCCAAAAAGATAGGCCCTGATCGATGGATTCCAATGCAAATGGTAAGCCAAGCCAAGCAATTCATTGATTCGGGTCAACTAATTCAGCCAGGTGCTATGGTCTATTGTGGCTATGAGCCAGGCAGCTTTGACTGGTAGGGCTAGCTTTCTTGCTACACGAGCCCTTCTAGCCGTTCTCGAAGGCGGTTTCATACCTGACCTCGTCCTCTGGCTCTCTTACTTCTACACCGGTCGCGAATTACCGATCCGATTGAGCTTTTTCTGGACCGCCTTAAGTGTTACAACTATCGTCACTTCGCTACTTGCCTTCGCTATCTTCCACCTTGAGGGTGTGAACGGTCTAGCAGGATGGAGATGGTTGTTCTTGCTCGAAGGACTAATCACCCTCCTTATCGGCATCGCATCATTCTTCCTCATGCCGGCATCAGCCGTACAAACAAAAGCATGGTACAGGCCAAATGGTTGGTTCACAGACCGAGAACTCACCATCGTCGTCAATCGCGTCCTCCGCGATGACCCTCGTAAAGGCGACATGCACAACCGCCAGGCCATCACTCCGAAACGCCTCTGGAGCTCCATGAAGGACTACGATCTCTGGCCAATTTACATTATCGGATTCATCTGCTTTATCCCCCAATCCCCTGTGAACTACTACCAAACTCTAGTTCTCCGCTCTCTCGGCTTCAGCACGCTTAACGTCCAACTCCTCGTCATTCCCTCTGCTGTCCTACACATCATCACACTCCTTACCATCACCTGGATAAGTGAGAAACTCAACCAGCGCGCTCTGGTTGCCATCTGGCAGAACATATGGACACTCCCCTGCGTCATCGCGCTATACGCCTGGCCAGACCTCATCAAGAATCAATGGGGCACATACGCCTTGATCACAATACTCCTCAGCTACCCCTACTGTCACGCCATCAACGTAGCATGGGCCTCCACAAACTCGAATAACGTTGGTTCGCGCTCGGTTTCTGCAGCGCTGTACAACATGATGGTGCAATGTGGGAATATCGTCGGATCGAATATCTACCGCGAAGACGACAAGCCACTGTATCGCCGGGGCAATCGCAATCTCATTATTATTAATGTTATCTCCATTGCTTGGTTCTTGTTTACGAAGGCATATTATGTGTGGAAGAATAAGACTCGTGAGAGGAAGTGGCAAGCTATGTCGCATGAGGTAAGTCATTTCTTCCTTTTCTTTTCTCCCCTGCAATCTCGCGTCCGTGATGAATCTTACTAACGGGCGATTGTAGGAACGCATCAATTACATTCAAACTACAAACGATACCGCGAGCAGACGTTTAGACTTCAGATTTGTTCATTAGAGTGTCCCAAGATCGAAAAGGAAAGAAGGGAAATGAGATCAATCATTCGGAGTGTAGCGTATCTAGAGTTTTGAAGATGTGTCTTTCGCTAGTTCATACAAAGAACATATTAGATTTCGGCATGTTAAGCACATCTATACAATACCTTCACTAATATGGCGATCTACCTCATTCAATTGCTAGTGAACCCCTTTGATCACGTTGGGCAGACTACTTTATCTAGCGTTCCTGGGCTAGACCTTGAAAGAGACAGTACAAATCATGTTTCCTAATTTAAGAAATTTTCAGTGAGAGAGATACGTTATATACAAGCGCGAGGACAATAGGTCGCGGTCTTAAACTAAAACTACCTTTGACCAAGTCCATATGCACAGCGGAGGATGAAAGGTAACTTTTGCCCTATACTTGTGCTTCGGAGATCCAGCAATTGTTTGTGTGTGATCAGTTCCATGACTAAGCAACGACTAGAACCTTTAGACCTTCACTGCCCTTTTCTGCTCGGATGACGTGCCAGCGCAGTGATTTGAATGACCCGCTTTTTCCTTGATTGTCATGCCGATTGGGAAATATTAGAATAGACCTTGGTGCCGCTCTAGCGTATCTCCGGCTCAATAGATCACCACTTGCTTTCGCCTTACCACCTCAACACTCAATTCTTCGAGAGGCTTGTGTAAAATTCTCAACCGCTCACAAGGAGCCTCATCCCCCACCAACAGTCAAAATCCGACTTTCCAAGCAACCAAAGTTGTGGCCATGATGGTGCAGTTCCTGCTGCTCTTTATATTTACAGCGATGAGACACCTCACAAACGCGACTTTCTGTTGGGGACCATATGAGAATTGCACAGCCGCCTTCAAGAACCCCGAGCTTCCAAAGCGTGCGATGATACAACCAGGCGATGGAAAATCTTCTTGGCCAGATTCCAAGGTACAAGGCCTACGATTTCACCCGCACTCTTGATCTTAATCGCGCGAAGATCGCAAGCTTTGACTATTGCTAATGCGTTTGGAGATCCACTACTGTTATGCTAGCATCCAATCCCGAAATGACCTCCAAAGGCCCGTGGGAGCGGCAATGAAGATTTGGATCGATGCCCTCGGCGGCGAAGCATCTGTAGCGAATGCACACAGTATCCAGTTCGAAGAAATCTGCGACGTCAAAGGCGAGCCAATGTACTGCTACTTCGCAGGTTACAAAAACTTCAATGAGCCTGGAGAGTGGCATTTTGCCGTCCCAAAAGACGCACTAGCCGTACATCTTGCCGACGTCGTTGGAGCCATGGCTACGCCGGGGTGAGTGATGATGCGGTGCATTGGGCGCATCAGGATTTGTGATTTGGATTCCCAAAACATTGATATGGCAGCATGCTTTGCTGTATCTTCCTGTCTATAAAGATCATCTGACAATCTTGTTTTTGCGCGGTTAGATACGATGGTTACGACCGTGGCACGAGATATCGCAATCGGCTGGTGTCGGGGCTCATGCCGCCTGAGAGCCAGCATGAACATCCCGGTATAATAGTGCATGAAGTGAGTGCTTTTAGAATTTTTTCGGCTCCAATACGTACTGATATCATTTTGAAGCTAGCACATGGTAGGCCTCATTCGATGTTTGAGGGTATACGGCACTAATTGACAGTTCTGGGTCTGCACCACGAGCATCAACGAGTCGACCGTAAGTACCAATCCCTATACATTTTCTATATGCTCACAGTCAAGGCGATGAACGTGTCAATTACCGCTGCGAACTGATCGTAAGATACCAGTCTTACGTGGATAAAGCAGCCGCGAAGTATCCACATATGAACGGGCAAGACATCCATAACAGGTTATGCACCGATTTCAACTTTGCCCAAGAATTCGAATTTCCGGGAAGCGAGTACATGATGGTCAATCCCGATCTTCAGCAATTTTCTGGAGATTATGATTTGCATTCGATCACACATTATTCGAGTGGCCAGTTCGCAGATACTGGTAGAGGATGCCGTCCATCGAATCCAACAATGTGTCCACTCTCAACTAAAGCAGGGGGATGGGTCGGCAAGATAGGCGGGTATGATGTGCCTTCAGATGCGGATGTTCGGGCAATCAAACAGCTTTATCCTTGGAGAGGGTAGATAGATCGAGACCACCAGCAGAGTTGATAAACAATACACGGTGCTATCCGTGTCTTGGAGCACTTTCAGGCATGCTGCCGAAATTTTATATCAGCCATCAATGAGATGAAAGAATAAGATACACTCAATAAAGGATCATTGGCACATGCGCTTTAGGTTTGGTGATACATTCTCAAATAGTACAATAGAGACTACAATTTTTGAAAGACGTGTCCTGAGCATAATGCTAGAGCAACTAGTAACTCCCGCTCTATATACATGTATTATATAGCTGTGTATATCCTACTGTAGGAAATGACGGTAACTCTGACTTGGAAACGCGTGTAATCTTGCTGAGTAGTGAGCATTGATGACAGCGGCGGATTCATGTGCCCCTGCACAGTGAAGCAAAAATCCAACAGTATCTGTGAGTGTTCAGAATTACAATATATATAGTTCATAGATTGGGGTAATCGTAGCCAGTTCCACCTCAAGGTCTTCAGTGTATTTTAGTCCAAATAGCAGATACTAGTGATAGGCATATCGAGCAATGACGCAATTGCACAAGCTGCCGTAAGGCGCACACGAAGGTTCTATGATGGCAATAATAACATTTGGACTAGAAAGTGTGTTATGGAGTGTTATTCCATGTCACACAGCCATTGACCGCTGGAGGGCAGTACATATATCGGAGGGCTTGGCCTTCGACGGATAATATCCAAGCTATGCGACAGATCTATCTATGGAGAGGGTAAGCGATTGCCAGAGGTTGTAATGGCGAGTGGAAAGCATCTTGAAAGTCAAAGTAGACTGGCAACGGCCAGCTATTTCATGGGGAGACATGACATCTGCAAATTGCGATGTGATGACCTCTGAGTTATTCATTATATTCTGGTCAAGAGATCCAGGTCCACGAAGTGTCTTTTGCAGTACATTTTAAAGCGATAATTTCTGATAAACGGTTGAGCTAGTTGCATTATCTCATTTCGAGTTCACTACTAAAATGCAAGGATGACCAATCGTACATCGCCTTCACTCGTGGCCGAGCCATAAGCTGCAGCTTTTCATATAATATATACAAGTTCAAGCGCCTAACCGTCAGATACGTATGTCCGATTACGCCCCAATCTAACAGCTTGCTCAGACGGATAATATTGTTTCGCGACTACATCCAGATTCGGAAATCTATCCTCTCTACACCAACGTATATAAACGCTATAAATAGCGAGAACTTAACTGCATTGCGGTATTAGAAGTACCCACCGAAAACATCATGAGTTTTTTTCTAAAGAGAATGGTGTTCGCAGTGGTCATGATCCTGCTGTCCGCCAGCCACGTCGCCGCAGACATCCCTGGAAGCATTTACAAAACCACAGAGTGCAAAACGTGCCCATACAGCTTGTGCACAAATGCAAAGGTCTACGACGTATATGAAAACCCTTCGACGAATTTCACATGTTGGACTAGAGGAACGGCCATCTACAATGACACGTAAGCTCTTGCAATTCGTTCTCACATATTACTAATAGGAAGTGTAGAACGTGGCTCAAGACTATCGATAATTGCTATGTAGCACAGTACGACGTCGAAGAATCTGCCGGTATTCTCCGCGTTCAATGCGCTCAGAAATTCCATGATCCGAACCTAACATGCGGTCAGACACAACGAGCCTTCCATACTGCGGCTTCATTGAACAACCTGAGTGGTCGAGGCGCAACGGACGAACACATTACTATAGCGAATGTTACCGCATGCCCTACTTCAAGAGTGGGGTAACGAAGTGGTATAAGTACAATATCGACCTGAACTTGCTTTGCGTTGCCCGGAATATCACAGGATATTGGCATGAAGTCATGGGTAAAACGTATGTAAGAAGCCGCAGCTTCATATTGCATACTGACACCGTATACAGAACATGGTATAAGACGAACAGCAATTGCTTCGTGCACGAGACAAGTCTTTGGCCCGTGGGTACTGCAGCACTGTAACATTCCCTCACCATTTCCATCCACTGACTGAAGTGCATAGAGGACGATTTAGAGAGTTGCGGACCGCTCGATACCGAGATCCAGGAGCGATGGCCTCCAGAGACAGAGCTGCCAGCTCCGACATCAACGTCAGAGCCACCCCCATTCTCGACACCTGCTGTCCCTACAACGACAGCAGCAGCTGATCCTGCTCCGCTGCCATTCATTGATCCTCGGTCCCCAAATCCCGGTCTGCATCGTCGTTTCCTCTATAATACCACAATCGGTGAAGAGTACGTCAACTGCACCGCGACCAGCAATTCGACGGATCGAGCGCATGGAATCAGACGCGTGTATGAATTTGACCAGCCCGTGTTTCCCCAATGTGGCACCGTAGACAACGACGTGATCATGCTGTTCACCACTGACTTTTGTTGTAAGTTGTCTTTCTGATCTAGATGTTAAAGGCTTGTTTCTAGGTGGATAAGCCAAGTCACGCTGACACGCCGCAGGGATCAAGGATGACGAGTGTTGGGAGCAGCTGCTTCATGAGAACGTGCGAGCTCAGCATTTTCCGCATTGCGAGAGTTTCACGGACACGGTGTCTTGATTGATTCTTTCTTGAACAACTACTGGTAGCTCTTGTTCGTGTGGACATTTTGTCTTTGCGTTGAGTTTAACATGAAACAGTTGCCGTGATTAGCATGCCTCGTAGTAGTCCACTAGATTGCTGAATAACTCATGAAAATCTACAGCTCTCGATTTGTTGATTTGCACAAATTTCTTCTTGTATCGCGACTGCCCAGAGAAATCATCTCTAGTTCTTCTTCACTCTCCAAAACATCCTTGATCTTTTATCGCTTCCACAGCGCTGTTGCTCATGCCCAGGATTCCTGTGGTGTACTCCAGCGTTTGTATAAGTCCGTCTCTTTGCTGGTTGGGCAATGACTTTACACTCATTGCGCTTTCCAAAGGGAATAGTTGGGTCCAGGCTCTGACAGAACGCCCGTGAATACGGGGCATTCCTTGATGACAATCCTGATCGTGATCACCAATCGCGAGTGGAATGTCTTTACAAATGTTTTCTGCGACCAGCATCATGACCTGACTTGAGCGCTCGGCAAACAAAATTAGGTCCATATCCATGTCGCCTCTGTCTTCGCGCAGATATGATACGACTAAGTTGAGTGCTTGCAGAAGTTTGATACGAACAGCGCGGAACAGGTTCGCGGCAAGGGCTCGAGTGATACTTGTGTATCTGTTCATGTCGTTGGGCAAGTCACCAATGTCAAAATCCGTTCGGTCTGGTATATCAGCGTCCCGTTGACTGCCGATCATACGTTTTAAAATCTCTTCAGGAGGCGGCCACGATACCAGAAGTTTCTCGACGATGGTTGCTAAAGTGTCTTCTAGCTCTTTTCCTCTCTCGAACAATGAGCGTAATTCAGCGCTGTGGTTCTTGTTCAGTGCTCTTCTTATCTCTGACGCCAAGATGCTGACTTGGTGCATGAAGGTCGCGAGCTTCGCCACTGGAGTGTCCGGATAGCGCTCTTTCATCCATGAGGGGTATTCCTCCATGACGGTTCCGCCATCGAAAAAAGATCCAACGAGTTGCTGATGGTAGAGCAGTGTGAAGAGATTACGACCAACCTTCTCTTGCAACTGCTCTGGACCCCTCAGGCGAAGCACCGCCAGTCGACCTCGACTATGAATGCGATTCAACTCTCTGTTACCTGGTGTGCCACCATAGACGACGGTCTAGATGTAGAGTTAGTATATCATCTTGAATATCACAAGTAAACACAAAGTACGATCAACAACATCCCAAAACTATAGATGAAGATATTTCTAGACTGATAGCTCACCTCATACAAGCCCAGCAAGGAGACCGCAAGGAGAGTGCCGTCATGCTTCGCAATTTCGACTTGGTCCAACCCAACGGCAAGGTTCCTCAAAGCTTTCCCGTACCATCGCTGCGCCTTTTCCATTATCTCGTGGCGCTTGAGCTGTCTCGCTAGCGTTGCCAACGACACAGCACGCACTGCACTGTGCAGGCATGCAGGCGTCGAAGACTGCTCATACAGGGGCGCAACGAGATACAGAAACGGACATGTTCCTGAAGTATATGCATACTCCAGATAGAAACGATGCAAGGCGCATCCTTCCATGTCGAAAGTTACCTGCTCGGGTAGTGGGCGTTCGGGAGCTAGCGCTAGTGCTTTCACTGCTGCATCACCACGGAGCATCTTCGCTTGCGTCACTCTCCGCGCAACTAGTTTCTCGGCCCAATCTTCCTGTCGACGAAATATGGAGACGTCTTTCCACTGACAGGACAGACCGAGCCTTGCGCAACCACGGCACTCTGGTGGAGTCTCGGAGCACTGTGGATTTGATTAGCGCGCAACCAACCGATCGACCCGTATGAAAGACGTTTACTTTTACTTTTCTCCGCCTGCAGGTGATGCACGCTCGAGATGGACGCCCGATGTTCGGCATGTTTGTGGAGATGACAGGAGTTCGAATAGTGAAAAGGGCTGTCTTTCCGACGTGCATTCAAAGCTCGCAAGCGTGGCAGTGAGCCGTCGCACCGCAGACCCGAAATGGTTAAGTGTCTGTGCATGTTGAAACAACCCCAGCCCGAGCCACTCAAACGTTGCGAATGACGACTAGCGGCCTCTCGGAGATCCATAGGTCCTTGGCACCTCCATACTGCAAGTCTGCACTGATGGAACGATTACTTACATTGTCTGTGTCCTCGTAAGCGTCGGATGGGAGGACTTTTGGAGTTGAATTACAGTTCAAGATCGCCAGGCGCCCCGTAGCTCGAGGCACCATGCGCAAATTACAGCCCCAACGATGCCAAATACCGTTGAGGCTTTGACATGAATGACGAAGAGTTATTCGGCGTAGGAGGTGGCATGAAAGATATATCTATGAAGATGGCGCCCGGAATCATCATCCAACTCTATCACGTTCGTTGTTAGCTTAATTCCGCTCCTTCGCTATGGTTTCAACGGCATTTTTCTACCTGGCAACACTTCTTGCCATGGCCGGAAGGCCTACCGCGGCTCAAGACGTACCTTTCTCTCCTTGCCCACTACTAGGACCACGATTTCCTATCCCTCCAGAGATGTCCTCATCTCCCATCATACAATCGGGGTTCGAGAATCTTACCAAAGCATTCGACGACTACGTAACCAACCTGAACGGGACATTCGGGCCTACATCATCGACCACATCCTTCAGCATCACCCTGTTCTCCACGGAAGAAACAAACTCCACGAAACCCTTCATATACGAGTACCACCACACCGCGCCATCACTCGCAAACACAACGTATGGTGCAACAAACATCACCGCAGATAGCGAGTTCCAAGTTGGCGACCTAACCACGCTCTTCACAACATGGGTCTTTCTCATCGAGGCCGGAGAACAGCACTGGGACGACGCCGTCAGCAAATGGGTCCCCGAACTCGCAGACGCAGCGCAGAGCTCCAGTTCATCCTTCACCGTCGACTGGGACAGCGTGACCCTCGGCGACCTTGCCGCGCATCTCGGCGGAATCGGACGATACACACCCACAAACGGCACGAGCAAGATCGACCTCCTCCTCGCCGGCCTCACAAACACGTCCCAATCCCCCTGCTCAACCGCATCCCCATCCTGCTCCCGCGCCGACTTCCTCTCCTACTTCGGCAAACGCCCGCCCGTCTTCTCCCCAGGAAACACACCCATCCTCTCAAACGCAGGCTACATGATCCTCGCATGGGCGCTAGAATCCATGACGAACACAACCTACGCCTCGCTGCTCCAGCGCTCGATACTCGCCCCGCTAAACCTAACGCACACGACGTACCTCCCGTCGAACAAGGCAGGCGTCGTCGCCTCCCCGCCTCCCCCCGCCATCGAAGCCCCCTTCAACGGCCTAACCTCCACAACGCACGACCTCTCGCGCGCCCTCCGCGCCCTCCTCTCCTCCACACTACTCCCCCGCCCAACCACAAACCACTGGCTCAAGCCCTTATCCCACACCTCCAACCTCGTCAACACCGTCGGGCGCCCCTGGGAAATCTACGCTCTAACAGAAACGCCCATATCCCCCGTGATACCCGTATACCAAGTACGCGGCAACACCGGGTTATACGCATCGCACGTCGGCTTGGTACCAGATTACAACACGGGGTTCGTCATCCTGGCCGCAGATACGCAGGGAAGTCCGGATCTGAATGCGTATGCGGACATAATTGCCACGGAGATGGTGCCTGTGCTTGAGGAGAACGCGGTTGTGCAGGCGAGCGGGGCGTTTGCGGGGCGGTATGTTGGGGAGGGGAATGCGACGGTTGAGGTTGCGCGCGCGGAGGATAGTAGTCCTGGGCTTGATGTTTCGGGGTTTTGGATCGGGGACAGGGATGTTAGAGCGCTGTATGCGGAGATTAATGGGATTGAGAGGGAGAATTTGAGCTTTAGGTTGTATCCCGCGGATGTGGGTGGGGAGGGGAAGATGATGTTTAGGGCGAGCTTTCAGGATGTTACGGCGCTGGCTGATGCGGGGACGCCGACGTGCGATACGTGGAGGTATGTTGATGAGTTGCAGGTGGGTGGTGTGAGTTTGGATGAGTTTGTTTTTGAGATGGAGGGTGGAACGGTGAGAAGCGTGGAGGTGCCTGCGTTCGGGGTTACGCTGGCGAAACAGGGCGGGAAGGAGACATGACTTGCCGTTCCAGAGGCGAACATCTCACGAGGTATGAATCTAGCCTTCGGTGCAATCAGTCTGCCGCTAGTGCTACTTGGTAGCCTCTTGCGTGGACGCCGTAGCTCAAGGGAGGATCTTGAGTAAGTTTTATTTTAATACAGAATAGACGTTCTTAGATACCACACATCGGATCAGTTTCTCACATCTCCTTTTCACCCTACCCTCCTCCGTCTAGATCTTACTCTCCAATCTAGATCTTACTCTCCCTAACCTTCCCCCTCCACCCAGTCAGATTCTGCCCGCCATCAAGCTCAATCACATTCCCCGTCATATGCGCACTAGCCACACTACTCAGAAACAGCACCACGCCACCGAAGTCGCTCGGCTTGCCTATGCGGCCCGTAGGCTGTCCGCTGACGAGCGTGTCTTTGAATTTGGAGAGGCCGAAGGACGTCTGTTTATCTTTCTTTAGTGGATTGTCATGGAAAGAGGGAAGGAATTAGAGAAGAAAAGAAGAGAAAGGGAAAGGGAGAAGGAAAGGGCGGGATAAAAAGAAGTGGAGGGGATGTATACGGAGAGCCACTTACCATCTTACTCGGAAACACCCCCGGACAAATCACATTAACCAAGATATTCCTCGGCGCTAACTTACTCGCCTGCATCTTACTCAAATGGATACACGCCGCCTTGCTCGGCCCATAACTAAACGTGCCATGCCCCGGCTGCGCAAGACCGCCTCCCTCCCCAACCGTGACATCCACCGTCTGGATCCCCGCTATACTCGCAATGTTGATGACTCTGCTGGGAGACGCGGGCGTTGCGCCCTTCAGGAGTAAAGGCTCGAGGCCGACCGTAACGTAGAAGATGGACTTCACGTTGAGCGCCATCAACTTGTCCCATCCGCTCTCGGGGAAATCGTAGTAATCCGCGCCCCAGGTAGCGCCCGAGTTATTCAGGAGTACGGTCAGGCGGTCAGTTTGCTTCTTTACTTGCTCGCAGAGCGCGACGCAGCCTGCTTTGTCCTTCAGGTCCGCGACGATGTACGAGCATGTTCCCGGGCCCAGCTTGTTCAGCCTGTCGCTTGTCTTTTTGAGTTCCTGGGTGGCGGGCTGGTTAGAGATGGGTCGATGGATGGGGATATCGGGTAGAGCGGCGGGACAAACGTACGGATTCCTTCCTGCTCGCGATGAAAACGCGCGCTCCGTTTACGACGAAGGCCTCCGCAGCCATTTCTCCCAGCCCGCTTGCGCCGCCCGTAACCAGCACGACATGCTTGTCGAAGCTGAAGAGCTTCTCAGCGCGAAGATCATCCGCCATGCTGTCCTACCAAACTGGAATCGAACTTCGGGGTAGGAAAGAAGTATATGTAGAGCGATACGTGAAGGTAAAACAACAACTCGTCGTTATGAATCCAGAGAAAACAAGCCGCGGGAACAATTCAGAATCGAGGTCGACGCTCGCAGCAACGTGCATGTCGCGTAGATGTACCTCGGCAGTGTGGGGTAGCGCGGCGGAGATACAGCGGAGATACCACGTCCCTCGGCACGCGCAACGTGAAGCTAAGCTACGATATCTGAGTAGACTGGTGTTCTCTCGAAGAGCGGTAGAGCATGTTGTAGGGGCAATCATGGATGCGATGGGAATGAACTTGTGCTAGAAGCAGGATGAGCAAGTAGCACCACCGTACAAGGCTCAAGACAACCCACAACACAATACTCAGAAGAATAACACCGGACAAGCCAAACCGACCTATCCCCACGCACTCGCACCTCTAAGATGCAAAGGTACACTCCTACCTTCGCATACAATCCTAACAAGCCCTCCTACCTACATCCTCTCCACGCGTACTAGTCAAAATGTCCATCTGAAGTAGTTTTCACCGCTGGCATGAACCAAGTATTCCGGTTCCTTGAAAACGACGCGAGACCACTATTTACCCCCCGTCCCAAACTCCCAGCCCATAACTCTACTACGCTAAAACACCCCACAACCCCGCCAGACGTCTCAACAGCAAACCAGCCATGCACAACCTCAACCACACGACATCCAAGTACCATAGCATAGCAGACATCACAAGCACAAGCACACTCATTCCACTCCGCACACTCAAACCTTAAAAACACCTCCATTCATCAAACAACATCAGGTATATACGCACGCATTTTCTCCCGACGCACCGCTCCACCCACGCTCTATCTCACCCCTTACACAACCCCCCCACCACCACAACCCCATCCCTACTCTCTAACCTACAAAACACCACCTACCAACACGCACACAAATACCCAAAAACACCACACACATATCCATCCATCCATCCATCCATCCAACGAACCAACGAACCAATCCAATCGCAAGTCTATACATATACAGCCCAAAGCGCACGGGTATGTTTCCAAACGCACACACGCACGCACGCACACACACACGCACCAAGTACGAAACAAAAAAAGAAGAAAAAGACAGACAGACAGACAAAAAAGCAAAAGAGAAAAAAAGCAGTCATGTCGTTGTTGGAGTAGAAAAAGAGAAGAACCCCACCGGCGCCGTGCTATCGTCGCGAGAAGAAGAGAAGAGAAAAAAGAAAAAAAAAGGAAAAGAAAAAAGGGAATGCGGGTATGCAGGGAGCGACACGGTAGGAAGGAAAGCTTCCGGGATTAGAGAAACGCTTTTGCGGCCAAAATGCTATGAGATTACGCTAAAGGAAGGAGAGGAGAAGCAGGGCGGTTTAGGCCTCGACGGTCTGGGGATTGGGACCCGCCAGGTGAGGCCGTTGAGAGTTCTCGTCGGTCGAGGCACGGCGCGGCTCCTCTTTGGGATGCGTCGGCTGGGACTCCTCGAGGATCTCGCTCATTTGGGATGCGGAGTCAGAGTCGGTGTCGTGGCCGTCGACAGACCGCTTGTAGCTGGCAGGCGTGATGGTCTGCGAAGAAACGTGCCGTTGTTTGCGCACCTCACTTGAGGAAGGCCTCCGGGCGGTGGCATCGCCTTCTTTGGCTGCGATTGCAGCAAGCGCGGCCGCAGTGCCCTCGCTGATGATGCTGCCGTCTTTCTCATCTGCAGAACCGGCTTCTTGCATCGCTTCCTGCGCTTGCTTCCGCGTCTTGAGTCTCTCTTCCGCGGGTGTGTTGTGCCAGTCAGGGCCGAATTGGATGACAGAAGCCTTCTTCCCGTGCACTGTGAAGCTTCCCTTTGTACGCGCTAGGCCTTCGCCTTCCGATTCGTTGCTCATGATAGTCGACGCAGAGTCTCTTGCTTTGTGCCCACGACGGTGCGAAGAGCTACCATGTGAATCCCGTAGCGTGCGGTGCAGGCTCCTTCGGACTTTGGATCGCGATTCGGGGGATCCAGTTGAAGGGGCGAATGGCTGTTCAGCTTCCGATTCGGAGTCGTCCAAGTGCAGCCCGTCCACTTCAGGTGTCCTAGGCTCCGGTCTCGCACGTTCCATAGAATGCGGCGGTGTAGTATACTGCGATCCAACATCAGACGCGCCGTCGGAGCTGACAGCTATGTCATCGAGAGTAGATATGGAGGGGCGGGGCTCATGGGGCGCAAGCTTGGGCGACTGGGCCATGGAGCTGGCTAGCGAGGGTCTGTGTGTCGATATGTGAGGGCTCAGCGAGATGGGAGGGAGTGTGAAGGGAGCTGGTGGCATGTTGGGACTGGAGTGTGTGGTTTCTGGTGGTGTTTTGAACATATCATCCCCGCCGAGATCGGTATCTCGCGATGATCTGGTTCCGGGTCGAGCGGATGTTGGTGATAGAGGTGGTTTGTTCGTGTTGGTAGGAGAGCTTGTCTTCGAGCTTAGGCGCGCTAAGCTACCTATTCTTGCTGTTCTTGTAGATTGTTGAGTAGATATCTGTGACGTGGACGGAGCACGCTCGCTGGGTGCTGGAACACCGAGTGTATGCTTCTCATCATCCAGAACTTGAGCTAGGATATCTCGGTGGCACTTCATGCGCCAGATTTCAATGCGAGCCCACTTGAGCTTCGCCGAAAGCCGACCTGCTGCATGAATGACGATCTCTCGGGTCTTAGGCTGGATCGGGGCTAGGATTTGGAGATGTCGAGCGTCTCTTAAGCGAGACTCCAGCTGCTTGATTGATTCTGTGAGGCGCTCTTCGGACTCGGAAATGCGCGTTTGCATCAGATCTCTGCGCGCCTGCCGCATTTGTTGCTGGAGTTCTTTATCAATACCTCCACTGCGGTGTGTCACTTCCCCAGTCGGCGACGATAACGTTTTTGTAGACGCCGACGACTCGCCACGTCGGATTGCCCGATTTCTCTGTCCTTCGTAGAGGTCTCCTTGCAGTCCGCGTGGTCTTACTCCGAGTGTTTCGTGGGCAGCAGTGTAATTGAGCATAGCCAGCCAGTCGTTCAAGTCCTTCTCGCTGTCCGCAAGGAATGTTTCTTCGCCGACCCTAGAAAACATCACGAAAGAGTTTTTGTGCTTTTTGTACGTATTATCCACAAGCGCCACCGCACCATCCATCGGAATCATGTGGTCCTGCTTGAACTCTTGTAAAGGCGGTTGGAAATGAACTGGAGTCGTGTCGCCGTGCTTCTCATGCTGTTCGTATTGATGCATCAGGTTCTTCGCCCAGCTGGAATTTCGAAACAGCGAAAGACCTGAGCGAGTCAAGATAGCACCCCATTCTTGCCAAGGAGATCGCGTTTTCTTCCGCTTATTGTCCTTTCTCCACAACACTCCAACCTTGGTGACAGGCATCTCAACTATGCCAACCGAGCTCTCTTGCGGGTTGTCCTGGCTATCTTGTGACATGAAAGCCTCTGGCCTAGATCGAGAAGATACAATCTGAATGATTCCAAATCTTGAGAAAGACTTCCAAAGTGTCTTGAGATCGAGGGTAGGGGCGGTACCAAGGTAGTTGTACGGATCATCTAGATTCATCACGTCTTTGATGTTTGGGCGAAGAACGTCCAATTTTCCTTCGAATATTAGGGTATATGGGTCAATGGGTTCTCGGGCGGCCTTCCTCGCTGGATCGTTCATAGGGCCTTTCAACACGGCAGTTCGTTTACTTCGTTTCGAGGAAATGGTCTTCAGATCAACGTCATCCTCGATATGGATGAATGGGGTATACACAACATTGTCGTAAATGCAACCAAGCACATCCTCCGAGACGCCATCGCAAGAAGAGTTTTTGATGTAGTCATTTCGTTGCATCTTTCGCTTGTTGTTCTTGTTGAAGAAATCTGTGTGTAAAATCACGATGGAAAAGGAAATAAAGTAAGCCTTGTCTGCGCGTAGTTAGCGATTGATGACTATCGGCGAGGCGTTGGACGAACCTGGATTGATGTATATCCCGGGGTTGCATTCGTGATATCGATCGGAGAACCCCTGGAGAACACGATCGATCTGCTGCGTTTCTTTCGGAAGTTCAACCTGCATGAGCAGCTTCCGAATAGCCATATCAATAGGATCTCCGAAAAAGGCAAACTTCCGCATATAACTTCGTAGCACCGCAAGCAGGAACGGGTCCTCGGCCTTTGTTAGGTAGCTGGCAATGGCACTCTTGCCGATGTTGTTCTGCTCCATGCGCTCCAAGTAATGCCCTGGCGTCTCGCCCTCTTCTCGCTCGGGCATTGTCAAAGCTTCCCGGCTGATGTTCAACGAAGTTTGATGCGACGCGAGACCAGGGGTCCCTACAGCACCGTGAGCAGGGGAACCGTGGTGAGGCGAATGCGGCTCAGAATTCTGACGGAATCTTGAACTGAGCCCAAACAGGTTACTAAAGCTGCTCCTTCCTGCCGTTGACGTCGAGTTTCGCCCACTTGCAGCATACGGCGGCGTAGGTGGCGGATCGTCATCGGACATACCTCCGAGAGAACCCATGGTGGATGACCGGCCGCGCAAGCCCAGCCGTGTTGGTCTGGGCATGTTGGGCGAGGATCGAGCAGACTGGATGGACCTTTGGGAGTCGTTGCGAAGAAGAGCACCTGCTTGGGGTGAGGCCAGGTTCATGTTTGCAGCGGTCAAAGCCACTTGCGAGGGGGAAGGCATTGGCGAAGTTCGCGATCCATTCTCCAGATCGTGGCGGTGGTGTATGGCGGTCAAAGGGGGGCTCTCGGCGCCGGGAGAATGATGGGCAGAGCCGCTGCTGATGCCGCTGGTGGAGGCGCGAGGAGTTGCCGGGGCCGTGTCGGGAAACTCTGGAGGGGTGATCTTCATAGGGAGAGGAAACAAGGAGGCGCGCTGCTTCTTACGGCCGAAGCCAAACCGGCCGGAATTGAACTTGGGGGTGTGTCGCGGCTTTGGGGTGTGTTCGAACGAGACATGGCCGGTAGAGCTGCCGTCGGACCTCGACGAGTCCGACTGGCGTGGAACAGGAAGGGACAGCGAGGAGGTGCCTTCCGCATTCTCGTGGGCGGATTCGGTAAGCGTGTCGGGCCGCTGGGTCGTCGACAGGCGCTCCGGCTCCTCGACCAGCTCCTCCCGACTCTTCATGAAGCCAAACGCCGACCTCTTCACGTCCATGCTGCTCTTCTTGTCCACCGACTTGCGCAGGATGCCGGGCCGGTCCACCGACGTCGGGTCGAAGGAGCGTCTGCGCAGGCTCAGCTGCTGCAGGCGGCCTCGCTTCTTGGGCGGGTGCTCCTCCTGCTCCTCGGAGATGACCATGGTGGGCGCGGTGGTGATGATTGCGGGCGCTGGAGCGGCATCTGTCAGCAACGGCCGCGACCGAGGGGCATCATGGGGAGACATACTGGCAGCGGCATTCGCGGGGACTGGCGGCACGGGCGGGGCATCCTCCTCCTGGGCAGCCTGCTCCTTTGCACGGGCGGACAATTGCGAGTCGGAGGCGTGGCGGAAGCGCAT
Organism: Paracamarosporium sp. OC-R06-R3; assembly: GCA_019828545.1. Taxonomy (NCBI): domain Eukaryota; kingdom Fungi; phylum Ascomycota; class Dothideomycetes; order Pleosporales; family Didymosphaeriaceae; genus Paracamarosporium; species Paracamarosporium sp. OC-R06-R3. The sequence continues at coordinate 9,813 of JACVRA010000210.1, read as the reverse complement.
GAGACTGAAGCGGCGGGTCAAGGGCGTGTGTTCCTGGACGGGGGGCGTGGGCGGGCGGTTCTCGTCGTTGGGCGACCACGACTCCCGTGGCTCGCCGGCATGGCTGCTCGACTGCGGGCGTGGACCGCCATCCTCGGACAGAGCCTGGCGGGCGTCGGCCAGATACTCTGCGGACTTGTTCAGGCGGGCCTTGTCCCCGCGCTTGAAGAGGCCGGCGGGATCGAGGGTGCTGCGGCGCTGGAGGTCCTTCTCGCTGCGGTTGGGTCGGAGGGGCCGCAGAGGCATTGCTGAAGCGGTGCTAGCAGCTCATGTACACGGCAGCGCTGGACATGGCACAACGATTGCGGCAGCGAGGGTCGGGACGCGGGCGGGAGAGGCTGAGGGAGTGCGGTGCGGTGCGGAGCGGTGCAGTAAGGCTGAAGGCGCCGGCGACGGATCAGCCCAGGGCTCAGGATCGCGGCTAGGCGGCGCGGGCGGAAGCAGACAGGCAGCACGCGCTCTTGGGGGAGTTGTTTACAATGTCCAATGTCAGCAGCTGATGCGTCGTTGCGGGCTCCGGCTCCAGCTTCGACGGCGCGACCCTGTTCCAGTCCCACGTACGTCCCACGCGGCTGGGATGCGCCGCCAAGAGCCTCAGGCAGCCGCCGACCTCGTCTCCGTCCATTCACCCCCTGCTCTCCCACGCGACCATGCAGTCCATCGCCCGCGGGCCCTTCGCCCGCTGAGTCCACGGCCTGCTTCCTTCGCTGCCCGCCGCATTGATCCCGAGCCATGCGCCCGCCGTCCGTCGCCGCGCTGGGGCTGCTGCTCCTTTGTCCCTCGCTCGTCGCCGCCGCCCCGCACGAGTCGATACCGAACGCCCGCGATTCAAGCACGCCCGCCCATGCCCCGCGGCCCTGGCGGAGGCTGTCCGACGCCATCATCAGGAGGATATGGAGCCTCCCGGACACGCAGAAGAGCTCGAGTGCCGCTGGAGGGGCCGCAACGGGATCCCCCGGCCGCGATCTGGTCGCGCGATACGGCGAGGACATCGTGCTGCGCTTCACCATCACCACCCCGGACGAGGCTTCGGCCCTCGCGGAAGCTGCAGACACTCTGTTCCTGGATGTCTGGGAGTTCAATGCAGACTGGGTCGATATCAGGATCGCAAAGGATGTGGTATGTCGCTCCCTAGCTACTCAGCTGCTGCCTGTTGACATTCTAAGGTCCCTTCGTTGCTCGGCCTCCTCCCACCATCTCTCCAAAATGCACATGTCCCGCTCATGCAGGACCTCGATCTCGTCCAGGCCATCTTCTCTTCCTATCCGTCGCCATCCGCAACCCAGTCACACGATGACCATCATTCGTATTCACCACACCTCAAGCCTTCACCCCGGTTAGGAGGCAAAGGCCATCCGTTCTTCCAGGACTACCAGCCTCTCTCCGTCATCAACCCCTGGATGAGCCTCATGGCCTCCATGTTCACCACACACGTCCGCCGCATCAACGTCGGCGTCAGCTACGAAGGCCGCGACATCCCCGCCCTCCGCGTAGGCGTCCACCCCACCAACAACGAGCAAAGAATCTTGCCCCGACGAACCGTCCTCATAGTAGGCGGCTCCCACGCCCGCGAATGGATCTCCACATCCACCGTGAACTACCTCGCCTGGACGCTCATCAACTCGTACGGCAAAGATCGCGAAATAACCCGTCTCCTCGAGCAGTTCGACTTCGTCTTCGTCCCCACGCTCAACCCAGACGGCTACGTCTACTCGTGGGAAGTCGACCGCCTATGGCGCAAGAACCGCCAACCGACCTCCCTCCGCTTCTGCAAGGGCGTCGACCTCGACCGCAGCTACGAATTCGAGTGGGACGGCGCCTCCAAGCCGACGAACCCGTGCTCGGAATCCTTCCCGGGCGACGCGCCCTTCGACGGCGTCGAAGCCCAGCGCTTCGCCGCATGGGCAAAAAACGAAACCGAGCACAACGTCGAGTTCGTAGGCTTCCTCGACCTCCACAGCTACAGCCAGCAGATCCTCTACCCATACTCGTACACCTGCGACGAGGACCCGCCCAGCATCGAAGACCTCGAGGAACTCGCCATGGGCCTCGGCAAAGCGATCCGCACCAGCCGCAAGGGCCACGCATACAAAGTCACGTCTGCATGCGAGGGCAACGTCGCGTTCTCCAGCGACTCCTCCTCCTCCTCCAAGAAGAAAATCTTCCCCCGCATCGAATCTGCCGGCGGCAGCGCTCTTGACTGGTTCTACCACGAGCTCAAAGTCAGGTACTCGTTTCAGATTAAACTGCGTGACACGGGCTCCTATGGGTTTTTACTCCCCAAGGATAACATCGTGCCGACGGGACGCGAGATCCTGGATGCGGTGTTGTATCTGGGGCGGTTTATGCTGGGGGAGGTGGGCATGTTGGAGGGGGCGCCTAGTACGGGGGAGGGGTTGGGGATGCAGGGTGTGCAGAAAGGAAAGGAGGACGGGGAGAAAGAAGGGGAGCAGATTGAACTCTAAGCGGTGTAGTATTCCAGGCGTGTTATTGCTACGGTTTGGGTCTTTTCTTGTATTGATACCATCGTGTCCGAAGGACGTGTAATGCTAGGTAGGCTGGGCTAGGCTGGGCTGGGTTATGTACGCTATACCAATCATTACCTTGCATACTTCCACCGCCGCTTTCTATCTCACGTCTTTCCGCGTGTTGCTCTATTCTACATAACTCAATAAGTATCTACCTACGCAGTACATAGCTATGCGGAGGCTACACAACCCGATCCCACACTTCGCCCGGCTTTCTTTCTCTTCGGCGAGTAGCGATCGATGTGGTGCGCATAGTAAGTCTGCAACGTCAACTTCTCTGAGTATGCGGGGTGAGGCAGCGGTGCTGGCGTTGGGGGTGTGATGTGATGTCCCCGCGCTATCCTCCATCCCACACAAAGTCACGAGTATGGAACGGCGGACCGTGCTGTGCTGTGCTGTGCTGTGCTGTGCTGCGCTTTGTAGGCATCGTCTGATGTGTCTCCACACGGTCCGCGGGTATATAAACTCCCTTGCGGCTGCGGGTTCGTTTCTTCTTCACACTTCTTGCGTAAAACTTTGGGGTTAAAACAAATTTCATGAGAAGCTGATGTGCTGGGGTTGTAGTGGTGTTAAAAATGTTAAAAACGAAGAAGACAGAGACCTTGTGTGTGGGTGTGGGTGTGGGTGTTGAAAATACGTCGTGGTCATGACACATGGGGTGGGACCGGGTGGTGTTGAAAAGAAGGTAAAATCGATACATGTCCTGGAGTTTGTGGTGGTGTTAAAAGACACAACCAACAATTCCGATGTAGATGGGTGTGTTGAAAAACTACAAGAACTAGAGCACATGTGGTGGAGGATGTGGAGTGGTTAAAAAGACGAAGCTAATCGTACTGATGTTCTGGATTGTGGCGGTGTTAAAAAGGCAGTTGAGTTGAAGATGTGGGTGTGTTGGTGTTGAAAAGATATCGTAGTAGCGTCGTATGGGGTGGGACCGAGTGGTGTTGAAAAGATCAATAAGATAGGTTAATGTCTTGGGGTTTGCGGTGGCGTCAAAACCGGAAGTACATATAACTACGTGTGGGTGTGGGGTGCGGTTAAAAAAACCTTGACGAAATTATCCTAGGGGTTGTGGTAGTGTCAAAAATGGCGATCTTCGGGAACATGTGGGTGTGTGGGTGTTGAAAAGTTATCATAATAACATCGTATGGGTGGGACCGGGTGGCGATGTAAACCCCGAAGAAGAAGGCGATGCAGGTATATGGTGGGTATTAAAAAGCAGATCTCGTCAAGCTCTATGGGGTGGAGTCTGTGGAGTGATTAAGAATTTACCCAAAAACATTGTATGTCCTGGGGGCTGTGGTGGTGGTAAAACTATATCAAGGACGAGGAGATGTGTGGTTCATAAAGGAGCCACTCTCAACTACATGTGCCCTGGGATTGCGGTGGTGCTAAAAGACAAGAATAACATAGACTATGTGGATGTGGGTGGTGTCAAAAAGCCGATATCGTAACATCATGTGGGGTGGAGCTTGCGGAGTGGTTAAACATTCCAGGAGAACACCCTTATGTCCTAGGATTTATGGTAGTCAAAGGCATTTACCATTATCGATGATATATGGGTGTGTGGGTGTGGGGTGGCTGAAAATCCCAGGAAAATATCCTTATGTCCTGGGGGCTGTGGTGTTCAAACTACTAAAATGACGAGGAGATGTGTAGACTCAAAAACACACACTGTCGAACCATGTCCTGAGGTTATGGTGGTGTCAAAACCCCGAAGAATGGGAAGATGTGGTTGTGTGGGGTGTGCTCAAAATCCTGGAAGAGGAACAAAATGATGTGGGCGGGCGCGTCGAGAAAAGAATATCGCCGCAATTCTGATATCCTGGGGATTACGGTGGCGTTGAAAAATTCAGGGTCTACAATGTCATGTGGGCGTGGGTGTCTTAAAGTCATGATGGTAACGTCTTATGGGGTGGAGTCTGTGGTGTGGTGTTAAAATTTGAGAAGAGAAATCACGATGTGCGTGCGAGTGTGGAAGGAGAGGACGTGCGTCGTATCATGTGACTTTGATAGCCTGGGGGGAGTATATAAGCCCCTCTTCCTCGGCCTTTGTACCGACTCCTTCTTCACACTTCTTGCGTTCAACTGGGGTTAAAAACGTATGACGATTATGTTAATGTCCTGAGGCTTGTGATTTTTGGTAAAAAAAACACTGGAGAGATACCGTGATGTGGTGGTTAAAAAAATGAAGGGACAATGTGGTATGGGTCTGGGTGGGTGCGTCGAGAAAAAGCCATATCACAGCAATCTTGATGTCTTGGGGGCTGTGGAGTCATGGTAAAAAAAAATTGGAAGGAGGTGATATGGGTGCATGTGGGTGTGTCGAAAAAAACCATATTACAGGAATTCTAATGTCCTGGGGGCTGTGGAGTTGTGGTAAAAAGACTGGAGGAACAACGTGGTATGGTTGTGGGTAGGTGTGGGTGTGTACGTCGAAGAAGCCATATAGTAGCAACCTTGATGTCCTGGGGCTGTGGAATCGTGGTAAAAAGCATGGATAAACAAGGTGATAGGGGTGCGTGTGGGTGGGTGCGGGTGTCTCAAAAAAACACATTACGGGGGTTCTAATGTCCTGGGGGCTGTGGTGTGGGATCCAGATTCCTATCCCAAACACGACACGTCCTGGGGATTGTGGTGGTTAAAAAGATACTTGGAGAACATCTTCATTTTCTGAGGGTTATGGTGGTGTTAACACGATACGAAAAGAAAGCGGTGTGTGGGTGTAGGGTGTGGTGGTTCAAAAATCGCCTCGTCCTCGACGATGTATGCTGGAATTTATGGTTAGGTTAAAATTGTACGATTCGTACAACTATATGTGCGTGTGTGGGTGTCAGAAGACATACGTAAAAGACTACACGTCTTGTGGTGGGGTGGTGGCTAAAAAGAGATCGGTCAAATTCATGTCCTGGGGTTTCCGGCGTGGGGTGAAAAAGTCTCCTCGTCATCAAATATGTGTTCTGAAGGTTGTGGTGGTATTGAAAGTGACTAAAAAAAAAGTCCTCGGATTTGTGGTCTGAGGTTAAAAGATCACGAGTAGGTTGATATGTGTTTCAAAAGGTGGTCCACACACTGCCGCATGAAGTGGAGCGGATTAAGAAGCGATAAGAAAGCTGAGGCATGTGTGTGTTGATAAGAGGTTCTGGAAATGCATCACGGGGTAGAGTGGGATCAAAAAGAATGATGGGATAAGTTGATATTCTGGATTTTAGTGGGGTTAAAAAGTGTGTATCGGATTGATAATGTGTGTGGGTGCGCCGAAATGGTACATATTGTATCGTGTGAGGTGTAATAGGGTTGAAAATGATGAATAAACACGCCTATATATGTGTAGCGACCCAGCAAACAGACCTCAAAGCGCAGTAAGCTATGGCTGGACGATTCTCTGTTCTATTCGAAACCGTTCAATGGAAATACATGTCCTGGGGATTGTCGTAGGGTTAAAAACCAGCCATTAACGACAGCATGTCGTAGGGTTTATAGTGTAAAGTTAAAAAACGACGAGAAGACAGGCATGTTACTATATAGGGTGGAGCCTGTGGGTCCAAAAGTCATCGTCTTCTCGAGCTATGGGGTGGAGGGGGCTAGAAACGATAACGATACCAGTCATAGGTGTGTGGCTCCAAAAAAAAACATAGACGCCATTACTATGTCCTGGGGTTTGGATGGTGTTTAAGACCATGGAAAAGCAGCGTATGTGTGTGTTGAAATGAAGAGTCAAAAGTCTCATGCGGGATAGAGTAGAGGATTTCCATACCAAACTTGTGGAGGTATAAAGCCTATAGAGGATACCAAATGTCCTGGAGCTTATAGGGCTAAGAGTAGCCATCGAACACTGCTATGTGTGTGTTGAAAAGACATCATGATGAAGGTATATCGGGTGAAGTGGAGTGAAGCACTAAGAAACGTCTGGATCAGGCAATCTAGGCGTGGTGGCTCAGAAAGCGTCCCATATACAACACGAATCGTGCACTCTAAAAAGACATACGGAAAGCAGTCACATCTTGAGGCTTTGGGGGTTGAGCTGAGACGAGAATGTGTGTCTAAAACAATGCTAAAGATATGGGTCAGCGAATCGCCCGAGCGCAGCTTTCCTCATGGGTGCCTTCTATGACTCAGCGGATGTATCAATCCCGACTCTCAGCTCAAGTGGCCTATATCCACGCGAATCACGAAACAGGGAACTACAAATTACTATGAGATGCTTTCTACATTGAGCGAATCAAGGCTTTCTGGGAACCCTACCTTTTAACTGCCCTCAGCGGATTCACGATGTCGTGTTGACTCTTATACTAGGTTTAATCGTCTTATAGCAACACATAAGAATTCAACGCATGGCTGAATGATGATGCTTGCTTCTACATCGATCAAAACAGGTGCCTGAAGATTCCATGCGACACACTCCATAAAACACGTGTATGGAATGCATTACTCTCGAAAGACTCGCCTGTTCAGGCCATACTCTGTCACCAACCTTCGCAAGACCAAATTAAACCGTCTAATGTCCAGGCAGCAGCTCCACAAGTATAGAATCCCTCTAACACCTTTCCTGCTTCCTCCCTTACACTTCTGCATCCTTCTATCAACTGAAAAAACGCGAAGGCTCTCTAGTGGGCATCTCTAAATCTATCTTTGAGCGTAGAATGCAAATACCCCTCTCCCGGCTCTAAAATCTTTCATCCAGGCGCATCATGGCACTTGGAAAGAATCAAATTAATATTAACACCTCTGCAAAGAACAGTCACGTTTCCCGCACTGCGGATTCTCGCAAGTCCGAATCCAAAAACATTCGCTCGCCAAGCAATGTCTGCTGCGCTAGACCTTGCTTCCTATAAAGTCTCACCTCTTGGAGCTCTCCTTCTTAAACACACGACTCTTGAAGAGTAATTAAAATACACCTTCACCCGCTCAATGGGGCGGGATGTTAAAGAACCATCAGGGAAACGCCGTATGTCTTGGACCTGTGGACGTCTAAAAACCCTTTTATAGATTCAGCAACTTTAATTTTGCAATGGAGTGGGGTGCTTAAGAAATACCGTCTCACAGCCTACGTGTTCTTGGATCTGTGGACGTCTTCACATCACTGCTGGTATTGCAGGGTGATTACAAAACGTGTTGCCCACCATATGAGGTGGAGTGCCAAAAGAATCAGGACGTCAGCGCATGTGCCTGGCTCCATGCACGCCTACAAAACACTACCGTACGGTAGTGCGAATAGAATATATGTGTTCACCTTCTATGAGATGCAGTGCGATAGAAGTGGAAAATCACATTCCATGTGTCTGGCTCTGCGGACGTTTACAAGAAAGTTGAAACCCCATTCATGGAGCGTGGAGAGGGGACAGCGTCCTATATTGGAAACAAGCGTAGGACGCAGTTTATGTGGCGGGAGGCACAAAGATGCGATTTGCTGTCTTGATCGCCGTTCCGAATAATGTAACTTCTTACAGCGCCCGATCGAAACACGATCAAGAAGTTTCATGGAGTGTCAGCTCCCTAGTGACCAAGCACTACGAAGCAAGATATCGCTGAATGATTCACCTACTCTAGACGAGAGTAGGTTCTTGGTATATAAATACCGGTCATATGCTACCATTGCGTCTCCCTTCCTCACACTCAACCATGGAGAAATCTGAGTAAAACAGACGAGGCATTCTTACATATGAGGATGAAAACCAGTGGACCAAATCCCTATATGTGTTATCCTCACAGGTCCCAAAACTACCTTGCGAACAAATGCTTGTTTTTATATGTGCGAAGAGGAAGGTGCGCCATTTCTTAAGAAATAAATGTCCGTTTGTTCTGCCCTCCTCCCTCACAAAAACCACGAGAAATTGAGCAATTGATATGAAGCACACTTGTTTGGAATGAAAGGGCAAAGTATAAACTGTTCATGTGTGTGTCGTTTTTGAGCAGTCTAAAACGCAGATGAGGCAAGCATATGGGTTGTCCGACGGACTAGAGTACGTCAAAAACAAGAGATACCCAATGCCATACAAAGGAGACAAATTTTTCTTATCAAACGCCTTCTTCCCCCTTCTCATTCTCCTTATTCTCCTTCACATTACATCGCCACAAGACACCAACAAAACAATCTAACTACTCTAACATGGGAAAACAGAGTCACTTCGCAGAACGCAATATGTGAAGCGTTCTCGTGAACTCAAGAAGCCTTTCCAAAATATTTACATAAGTTGCGTGGAGAAGTGTCTGTGAGAATTAAGAAATATCACCCGATGGGAGGAAGATAACGCTCTTCTATATGAACCCCTATTATCCAATCCTCTTTCTCTTATCTTCACAACATATCATCGCAGTTTGTTAAAACTGGGTTCGCATCTTAGCATGTAGGAACAAGGTACAAGTCCCGAATGAACTACGTGTATCATTCCTACGTAATCCAAAGAAACCTCCGTCCAAATTCCTGGGCTGCCCAAAGAGTAATGTACAATAATCTGATACGGATAAGGCATTGCTCTTCTATATCTGGATTTTGTTTTTCTTATCAAAATTCGGCGCAGGCTCGAGTAAAAAAAGTAGTAAAAGAAACAGGTGATTCCCCTGGGAACCGGCACAAAAGAGTCGTCATAAAAAGAGCTCTTTTATATGAATCACTCTCTACCCGCCCCTTCTCCATTTTCCACATAAGTATAGTCTACTGAAATTGTAACTACGTCACATAGTTTCTATAAGGCAGGCACCACCTAGTGCACGGA
>JACVRA010000206.1:0-11906 GCA_019828545.1 Paracamarosporium sp. OC-R06-R3 | reverse complement strand
TATCTTTATTTAGAATACTATACTTAGCTTTAGTATTTTCTATAAGCTAAAACTAGCCCTTTATTACTTTAAGATTTTTATAGAGAGCTCTTTTATAGTTATACTTTTAATTAAACTTTATTATAAACTTTAGTTAATACTTTATAAAATCTATAGTCTACTTTTAGCTAATAGGCCTATAGTACTATTTAACTAATAAAGAATTAGCTATATTTTTAATAGTAGTAAGCTAAAGTAGAAATTCTTATATATTTAAGTTAAAAATATACTAAATAATTACCTCCTCCTTTATCTTTAAGAGATTTATTAAGTTAGACGTATAATTATATTAAAAAATAATTTTAATATATTATTAACTTAATATACTTTATATAATTTTATAAATTATTATAGTATATTACTATATTAATATTACGTCTTATTAAAGAGCCTAAAGTATAAGCTATAATCTAGCCTCTTTTAACTTACGTAATTTATTATATTATTAAGGTATAATAGTATACTATTAATAATAATATATTTTAATAAGGGCTTAATAGAGTAATATACTTACTTACCTAATATACTTACTTATTAAGTATATTATATATAATTTATAAATAGCTTAATATTATATTTTATATATAATAAAATAAAAAAAAATATATAAAGTTTTAAAATATATTAATATACTTAATATTAGGTTATAGGTATTAAAGCCCTAAGGTTAGTTAGGTATAAAGGGGTAAGTAGAGTTGGTTCTTAAGTAAGAGTATTTAATATAAGAATAAAATAATATTATACTACGTAAGTAATATAATAGAAATGTTAAAGAAATTTAAATAATAGATTATTAATAGATTATTACTATAAAAAATAGGTTAAATATAAGAATTAAAGGTAATTTTTTTATTCTTATATACTTACGTTAAGGCTGCTTACTAGTAAGTGCTCTCTCTAAAGTACTCTCTCTAGAGCACTCTCTATAAAGTACTTTTTATAGAGTAGTTATATAACCCCTCTATAAGCATTAGTATATATAAGTATATAAATTAAGCCTATATATACCTTCCTATAGTAGGAATCTACTTAATTAATTATTCTCTTTTATATTAGAATTTTAGATCTTAATATTATCCTCCTTTTTTAATTAATTTATTTTAAATTATATATTAATTCTTATATAAACTAATACTACTTACTCTACTTATTATTATTTATTAGTATTATACCTACTAATTCTACTGTCTATAAATATTACCTCTATTAAGAAATATTAAATACTAATATAGTTATAAAAGAGCTATATATTAATTATTATCTTAAGGGTTAAATGTATTTTATTATATTAAATATTAGTTTAAAATATACTAAGTATATACGTATAAGTTATTTATATATTAATATAAGTTAGTCTTCTCTAGATAAGACTTATAAAGAGTATAAGAAGAAGGTTAAAGAGTATAAGAAAAAATTAACGGCTATAATTATATAAATATTATAAAATAAGAAAATCCTTACTTAAGCTAAAGAGTATACTTATAAAAAGATAATATATTTTACTATAGAAATGGCTATAAATAGAGAGGATATAAGTACTACTATTATAAATTATTTTATAGTAGATGCCCTTATTAATTATTCTACTATACTATAGTTAACTTTAAATATAGTAAATAAAATGGCCTCTATTTCTAGTTTATTATAATAGTATATTCTCTTCTATATTTATTATTTTATTATTAAGTTATAGAGTCCTTATTTATATTCTTTAATTAATTATTAATAATTATTAAGGTTATCCTTTAGTTTTTAAGTGTTTTTACTTTCTAGGTATTCTTTTTATTTAATAAGGTATTGTTAAGTTTCTCTATAGGTTTTAGTATATTTAATATTTTTTATTTTAAATTTATTTTCTTCTTCTACTCTATAGTAGAAGGTTGTTTAAACTAAGGTTTTTAAATCTACTAGTTTTAATAGAGATATATAAAATATAAAATATATTTTTATATTAAGTAGTAGTTCTAGTTTATAATTTATTAATAATATTTACTCTAAAATAAAAAATAGTTTAACCTTAATATAGTCTAGTTTTTTATATTTTTTCTTTTATATATAAAGATTCTTTATAAGTAGATATACTTTATTCCCCTTCTTTAGCTAAGGTACTATTTTTTATTTTTAGTTAATATATAAGATTGCCTATTTTTAGGCTTTTCTAAGGTTTTTTTATAATTATTTATATACTCTTCTTAGTTCTTTTATTAATTTAATAGCTTTTTCTATTTTTATTATTATTTATAATACTTAATTAAAAAGGTATAGATGTCTTTTATAGTTTACGTAGTAAGGCGTATATCCTAATATAGCTAATTTCTTATTATTATATACTAGTTATACTATTAGTAATAATAAAATCTAGTTATTCTTTTAGTTATTATAGTAGATATATAGGTATATTTTTAGTATTTAGTTTATACGTTCTATCTATCTATTTATTTATAGGTAATATACTATTAATAGTTTTTTCTTAGTTTTAATAAGTGCTATAAGGGTTATTTAATAATTTAATATAAAAAGCTTATCTCTATTACTTATAATTATCTTTAAAATTCTATAGTATTAAATAAATTAGTTTAATAGAAAATATATAAGTTCTTCTACTAAAAGCTTTTTATTATATAGAATAAGCTTAATGTATTTAGTTAATTAGTAGACTATTATTAAAATAGTATTATACTTAATTCCTATTATTAGATCTTTAAACGTTAGTAATCCTATAATAAAATCTATTAATATATCTTTCTATAGTACTTTTAGTATTTTAATTACCTATATCTCTTTATACTTAAGGTATATTATATATTTATTCCTTTAGTATTTAGTGTATCTTTTAATATATTTTATAATTACTTCTTTAATTTCTTTAAAGTTATAGTTTCTTTAAATAAGCTCTATTGTTTTCTTAATTCCTAGGTGTTTATATAGTAGGTTATTATAATATTATTATATAATCTTAGTTTATAATTCTTTTAATACTTATTTTATAATTATAAGTAGTTAGTTAAGTTCTACTATTAATTTTAGTAATCTATTCTTAACTTTTTTAAGTATAGTTAAGTATATTTTCTACTTTTCTTTTACTAAATTACTTTTTCTATTAAGAATGTTAACTCATCCGTTGTCCTTTCCTACTACGTAGATAATTTTAAATTTATATTATTCTATTATTTATAACTAATACTATTATCTTAGTATAAGTTCTTTTATTATTATAAATTATAAGAGATTCTTATAGTCTATATAGATTTCTAGTATTAAATAGCTAAGAATATATATCCTCTAGTACTTTAAGACTTTAATAATTATATATAGTTCTTTATTATATATATTATATCTTATTTTAACGTTATTTAGTTTATAAGAGTAGTATATAATTAAATGCCATTTACTATTTTATTTTTATTTTATATATACTCCTAATGTAAGATTGCTTACGTTAGTTTTAAAATATAATAGTTTATTACTTTTAAAGTATATAAGAACTAATTTTATAATATATACTATCTTAAGTAGCTAAAATAACATTCTATATTTATCCGTCTATTAAAAAGGTATATCCTTCCTAGTAAGGTTAATTAAGGGTAGTATAATCTTAGTATAATTTTTAATAAATTATTAATTAAATTTATAAAATTTTAAAAATTCTTAAATATTTTTTACTATTCTTAGTATTGGTTAGTTTTGTATACACTTAATCTTACTTAGTACCATCTCAATCCCTATTATTATTATTATATATCCTAGAAATTTAAGTTATTTAACGTTAAATTAATATTTCTTTAGCTTAATTCTTAAATATACTTTATCTAGTGCTTTTAATACCTTTTATACGTAGGTAATATAATTAGATTTATTATTAAAATAAATAAGTATATTATCTATATATATAATAATAAATATATTTAAATATTCCTATAGTATACTATTAATTAGTACTTAGAAGGTAATTAATATATTTATAAGTTTAAAGGGTATTACTATATATTTAAATAATTTATATCTTGTTTAGAATATTATTTTCTATTTCTCTCCTTCTTTTATTCTAATAAGATAATATCCGTCTTATAGGTCTATTATTATAAAGATTTTAATAGTAGTAAGTCTATTTTTTAACTTAGCTATATTAGGTAATAGGTATTAATTTTTAATTATTATATTATTAAGTTATTAGTAGTCTACGTATAGTCTTAATTATCTATTCTTTTTAAGTATAAATATAAATAGGCTGGCTATCTTTAATTTTAATATTTAAATATACCCTTTTTTTAAGTTTATTTTAATAAACTCTCTTTCTTGTTTAAGCTCTTTTCCTAATTTCGTATATAATAGTTTAAAAGGCAGAGTTTTTCCTTCTTTTAAGTTAATTATATAGTCTTATAGTTAATGTTTTAAAAGGTTATATATTCCTTTTCTTTCTTTAAATATATACTTCTATCTATAGTATAGCTTAAGTATTTTATAGAGTATACTATTATCTATCTTTTTATACTTTATAATCTAGTAGTTTTTATTAGCGTTTACTAAAGTTTTACTTAGTTTTTTAACTATATTAAGTTATAGTATTATATTATTAATAACTTCTTTATCTACTATCTTTGTCTTAGAATATGTAGGTATTGCTTATAATATATAATTATAGTATTTAAAGGATATTCTTTTTTTGGCCTAGTTAATATTTAAATTATATTTCTATAACTAAGGTAGTTCTAATATAACTTTATATTATAATTCTTTTAATACGTTTAAAATAATTTCTTTTACGTATCCTTAAACAATTATTATTGTTTTAACCTTTTAAATAATATAAGGTATCTTAGGTATTAGAGTTCTATTTATAATATAAAGTATATAGGGTTCTTCTTTATCTAATATAATAAATCCTACTTTTCTTATTATTTAGTATAATATAAAGTTTTTTCCTATTTTTAAGTTTATAAGAGCTTTTATCTATATCTTTTTAAGCTATACTAGTAGCTTAATTTATATTATTATAGTTAATATTTTATTTAACTTAATAAAGGCTTCTTCTTATTAGAGTCTAGGTTTAAAAAAGATATTTCTTTATATAATTTTAGTATAAAATAAGGGTTACTTTCTACCTTTTACTTCTAGTAGTAATATTTCTCTTTTTTAAATTTATACTTTCTCTTTTCCTTTAGGTGCCGTTAGTATTCTAGATTTAAATAGGTGTACTATAATTCTTAAGTATATAAATTATTAATAATTAGTTTTACTATAAGGATTTACCTATTAGTAAGGTTAAAAAAGAATATTACTTCTTATTTATCCTATAAATATTTATTATAGGTTATAATAGGATAATTAAACTAAGTCTAGTAATATTTAAATAAATGTTATAGTTTAAAGTTTAGTTCTTCCTTTTCTTAATAGTATATTATATATATATTATATTTATAGTATTTTATATATAGTCTTAGGTATATAAGATTTTAATAATTTAGGTTATATTATTACTAATAGAAAGGTTTCTTATTTTAATATATTATTCTTATATTCTTATTATTATTATTATAGTAGATATTAGCCTAGGTTTAGTTTACTAATAAGGTATATATTACTCTCTACTTTTAATAGGTACTACTTAGGTATAAGATACTTTCTATAAGTATATTTCTATCTCTTAATTACTAAGGTTTTTTAAGGTAGTCTTATATATTAATTATTAGAATACTTTTCTTTCCTTTTACGTTTAGATAGGGTATAGGTATTCTAAGTAAAATACCTTTTTAGCCTCCTTTTAAATATTTATTATTAAGGTTACTTATACTATATTATTTTATACTTATTATTAAGAGTATTATAATCCCTTTAAGCCTTTATATTTATTTCTTAGTTAAAATAACTTTCTATTCTTTCTTTAATTCCTATTCTATTATTAATTTAAAAGAGGTTAATATATTTAACTATTTAATAACCTTATTCTTAGATTTATAGTTCCTGGCTATATATCTTAGCTTATAATATATAAAATAAGTATAAGTTTTTTATTCTATAATAGTCTTCTATATAAACGTACCCTTGTTATACTTATTCTTAAGTATTAAAGTAATATTACTAAGTTTTATAACCTTATTAAATAATCCTTTAGTAGTTTATAGATTTCTTCTTTATCCTTTTATTAAAATATTAAGCTGGCTATAGTAGATCTCTTTTATAGGTTAATATTTATAGTTAATCTTTAGAGTATAAAACGGTAATTATAAGGCTTAATAGTTTTCTTTAAACGTTAACTTTCTATATTCTATTCCTTTTAGGTTATAGTATAAGTCTTATTTTAAATTATACTATTTTAAATTAATTTAAATTACTTTATCTATAAGTTTTTAAAGTATATTAGTTGTAGTACTACTACGTAAAAGCTTTTATTTAATAAACTTTTTAAGTTCTTAGTAAAAGTATATTATTAAAGATACTTTTTTTTATTTAGTTTAGTTAAAGTTCTTTTTAAATTTAGCTACGTAGTTGGCTACTAATCTAGTTTACTTAATACTTTAAAGGGCTTATTTAGTAATTTAAGTTATATTAATTATTTTAAAGTATATTTTAAGCTTTATATAGAAGTAGTTGTAGTCCTCTATTATTTAATTAATAGTATTATTAACTTTATTGTCTTATATAAGGTACTAGTTAATATAGGATTAAATCTATTTAAGTATATTACCTTTTATATATATAGTAGTAAAGAGAGTTTTATTCTTATCCTCCTATTCTTATTCTAAGAAATAAAAGTATATATTAAGTTATAAAACTTAAATCTTTATATACTTATAATTACTATAGTATAAGTTAAGTTTAATAGTAGAATTTTAGTAATTCCTAACACTAGTAATATTATTACTCTTAAGAGTATTAATAAATATAGTTAAAAGGTTACTAGTACTTATATTAAGGGTATTTAAGATATTAAAGCCCTAAGGTTAGTTAGGTACAAAGGGGTAAGTAGAATTAATTCTTAAGTAAGAGTACTTAATATAAGAATAAAATAATATTATACTACGTAAATAATATAATAAAAGTATTAGAGAAATCTAAATAATAAATTACTAATAGATTATTATTATAAGAAATAAGTTAAATATAAGAATTAAAGGTAATTCTCTTATTTTTATATACTTACGTTGGGGCTGTTTACTAGTAAATATTCTCTCTAGAGCGCTCTCTCTAAAGTGCTCTTTATAAAGTACTCTTTATAAAGTAGTTATATAACCCCTCTATAAGCGCTAATATATATAAGTGTATAGGTTAAGCCTATATATATCTTCCTATAGTAGAAATCTACTTAATTAATTATCCTTTTTTATATTAGAATCTTAGATCCTAATAATAGGTAGTAGTAATGTAGACTTAACTTAAAAAAATTAATAATAAATTATAAAATAAATAAATTACTAGCTAATTATTTTAATTAACTTTAGTATAATATAACTCTTTATTACCTAATATATCTAATTAAAACTTAATAGGCCCTAATATTTTATATAAGGTAAAGATAGATACTCTTTACTTATTTATATAATATTATTTCTCTTTAATAAGTAAACTTACCTTAAGGCCACTTAAGTATATATATTTTATTATAATATTAAGTATTTAAGAATATTAGGTTTTAATAAGTCTAATTTAGGCTTAGCTAAACTAAATATAACTTTTATTTAACTTATATTAATATCTTTTACCTAAAATTAGTTATATATTAGGCTGGCCTAGTATATAACTAATACTACCTAGTACTAGTATATATAGGCTTAATACTAGTATATATAAGCCTTAGTTTATATTTTAGGTATTTTATACTTAACTTTTTTATTCTCTTTAGGTCTCTCTAATTAGGTAACTTAGTAAGTAGTATAATTAATTAATTATTATATATTAATATATATTAACTTTTTAGTATAAAGACTTTACTTTTTTAAACTTTTATACTACTAGTCTTTTATTTTAGCTATTATATATTTATATTTACTAATATAAGTATCCTTAAAGCTATATAGACCTATAGAGACTTAATTAATATTAATAGTTATAAGTAGTAATAATTTCTTTTTATTAGTTTACTATTAACTTTATTTAGCTCTATTAGTCTTTATTAGTTTCTAATTAGTAATGTTAACTCTTACCTAGTATAATATATATTATATAAATAATAAGCTAGTTACTTTTAACTTATACTATATTAAATATATTTTAGTTATATTTAAAAGTAAGTTAGAGGTTAGCTACTATAAGTTTTTAATTAAAGGTACTAACTAAATTCCTTTTTAGGTTTTTAATAAGGTAGGTAATAAGATCTATCTATAATATTACTAATATTAAGTAATTAAAAAGGTCTATTATATAATAAGTATTTCCTTATAAAGAGTATATATTTAAAAGTAACTATTTAGTTTTATTTAATACTATTAGGCTTTATTAAGTCTTAATATACTTTAGTTTTCTTTAAAAGATATTTAATACCTTTAAAATATTAATAGTACTACTTATAATATTATAACTTTTATTTTTAAGTCTACTTTAAAAAATAAAACTATAGTAGAGTGTAAAATATATAAAAATTAAACTAGCTATATTTAAACCTTTTTAAGTAACTTAAAAACTAATAGGTTTTATTAAGAGG
Source organism: Paracamarosporium sp. OC-R06-R3 (assembly GCA_019828545.1). NCBI lineage: Eukaryota > Fungi > Ascomycota > Dothideomycetes > Pleosporales > Didymosphaeriaceae > Paracamarosporium > Paracamarosporium sp. OC-R06-R3. The sequence continues at coordinate 3,229 of JACVRA010000206.1, read as the reverse complement.
TATTAAATATTATCTTATATATTAATAAGCTTTTTACTAACTTAGTAAGTATTCTTAAAGAGAAGGCCTATTAAGCTACTTATAAAGATAGCTATAGTAAGTATTATTAGTTATATAGTAACTAATTAAATCTTTATACTTATTATACTTAATTTAGTATAGTAGAGCACTCCTATAAGGATAATAATAATAAATAATAGTATATAAAAATAATTTAAAATTAATATACTACTTTAGGTTTAAATATATTACCTTAAAAGGTAAGAAGGCCTAAATTAGCCTATAAAGGCTAACTAAGACTTAATAAGTACTAACTAGTATAAATATTTAGTTTTAAGTACTAAAATAAGTTAACTAACCTTAAAAAAAAGAGCTATATTAGGCCTAGTCTTATTATAACCTTTATTAATACTTTAGTTTAATTTACCTATACTTAAAAAAAGCTTTATATTTAAGGTTAGAAAGATAAACTTTATAATATTTTAATAGCTATACTTACTAAGAATCTTATAATAGAACTTTAAAAAAATAAAAAAGGTAATCCCTATAAGATAGTTACTAATTAACTTTTAAAAGAGTTAAATTAGTATATTAAAGTTTATTATAATATATAATATATTATACCCTTTACGTAGATTTTAAAAAAGTAAATTTATAACTATAAGAATTAAAAGACTACTTAAAATACTTTTAGTAAAATATAGTAGATAAGTATTTTCTAAATACTTTTAAAGGCCCTTTAATACTATCTAGTACTAATAGGTATTAAGAGACCTTATTAACTACATTTTTAATAAAATTTAGTTATAAAGGGAGATTTTTTAATGTTTTATAATTTTTAAAATTAATTATAATACCCCTAGGTAATATTCTATTCTTATTAAGTATTTTAGATATTTCTTTTAGCTATTAGCTTTTAATAGAGGCTATTAAGTGCTATTTAGCTTTAATAAGATTAAATAGATACTACCTTATATAAACACTTTACTAAATTAAATAAACTCTATTTTATAAATATTTCTTTTTTCTTTAATAGTTAATTTTAAATTTTAACTTAAAAAATTTTATTAATTTATTTCTTATTAAAATACTTTACTTTTTAAAGTTAACCTTTACTAAACTCCCTATAGGAGACATATAAAGAAATATAAAATAAAAAAGTAAATAACTATATTTAATAAGTTTTAATAAGTTTTAAAAAACTTAAGTATTAGGTTTTTAGGTCTATTATAGTCTAATAGGTCTTAGTAAGCCCTAGTAATCTTTAATAGTTAATTTTAAGTATTAAGATTTACGTTTTTTTTTTTAAAGATTATTTATAGCCTCTACGCTTTTATATAGAGATTTTAATAGTTAATTTTTTAAAAAATATTTTTAACTTTTTTTAATACTCTTTTAGAGTATTACTATTAATAAATATTTTTATCTCTTATAAGTTTTTACTAGTATTATAGCTAGTTTATTTAATAAAGTATTTTTATTCTTTAGAGTCTTTTTTATTCCTTATTAACTATAAAGTCTATTTTATATACGTTATTACCTAACTAGTATAAAGTATTAGTAATAAGCTTTTATAAGTATAAAAAGAATTTATAAAGTTTATATAACTTTAATAAAAAAAGATAAAATACTAAGTATACTTTACTTAACTTAAGTAGGTCTATTTTATAAGCTATTAATAGTAAATTAATATATTCTTTAATTATATCTAGTCTTAGAAATTTTTAATTAAGCTTTTTATTTAGTCTTATAAACTTTATATATTAGTTTAATACTTATACCTTATTTTCTACTTTAAGTTTAAGGGGTAATCTTTTTTTATTTATACTACTTCTTTAGTACTTTTATATTACTTTAAGTTTCTTATATACTTATACTTTAATTTTTAGTAGTTTTTTAGCTATTTAAAAACCTTTAGGGCTCTCTTTATCTTTTAAGAGCTAATAGGGCCAATTAGGCTCTATTAAGTTATAGCTAAAGTAAACTTAGTAAAAAGTATAACTAGTTAATAAGTATTAGCTATTATTATAGGTAAACTCTACTAAGAATATTTATAAGGCCTAATTATCTTATTTAAAAGAATAAAAGATTTAAAAATATTATTTTAAAGTTTAATTTTAACGCTTAGTCTATTTATTTATCTAAAAAAGGAAAGTAGACGTTAAAATATACTATAAGTTTAAGTAATAATAAAATATATTTTAATAGTAAAATTTTATTATTAGGCCTTTATTTAATAATACTATTTCTAGGTTACTATATAAATAAATTACCTTTTAAATTTATACCTAGGCTAGGTTAATACTGTCTTAATTTATCTATATAAAAATATAATAGGCTATTTTTAAAAAATAGTTTATAATAACTAAGATTATATTATATATTATTCTTATAAATTAACTTAAGGATAGATTAGTAATAAAATCTATTATTATATATTATTAAGGCCTATTAAAGATAAGTAGTATTTAAAAAAGGCTATATAACTTATATTTTTTTATAGTTACCCTTTAGTAGCGTTTATAGTTATAAATATAATTTAATATATTTTTAACTATTTTAGTCTAGTAATAACGTTATTAAACTTACTTAAAAGTTTAAGTAATATTAAAGTACTTTAAAAGAAGGCTATTATAGTAGCTCTTAATTATATTTAAGTAGTTTTAAGTTATTTTAATTTACTTAAGTTTTATTAGTTTTAAATAAAGGATGTTAAAACTACTTAATATTAAATTATTAGTATTATCTTTTAATAAGTTTAAACTCTTAAATTTTAATTTCTTTTAATTTTTTAAAAACTAAGGTTCTACTATCTTTTTATCTTTCCTTTTAAAGTTATAAATTTAGTCTTTAAGGGCCTAATTTTACTTCTTTATACTACTTAATTTAGTAGTAATTATAAATATAAAAGTCTTATTACCTTTTTACTAAGATAATATCTTAGCTAAGAGTTATATAAAAGCTTTATTACTTTTCTACTTAAATTTACTAACTATAAGTATATAGTTTAGGCATTAAAATAATTTATTTACTAGATTTATAAATCTTATATAATAAGTTATTATAAAATTATACTTAAATAAAGTTAAGTAAAACTAAATATAATAATTTATAAGTATTTTTATCTTTATAAACTATTATAGGTTATTATAGTTTATTAAAACCTTAAAATGTTATCTTTATAAATACTAGTACTATAGTCTTTAAAAATAGTTAAATAATAAATAAG
>JACVRA010000204.1:0-28738 GCA_019828545.1 Paracamarosporium sp. OC-R06-R3 | reverse complement strand
AAGCTATATAGTATTAGTTTTAAAGGTAAAGTATCTACCTTATTATAATAATAAAGTTAAAGGCCAAATACTATATTTAATTATAATTTTTTTATATAAAAAGTCTTTTTTAGGTCTTAGTAATTCTAGCTCTATAAGCGCTTTATTAATTAAAGCCATGTTAGTAGAGTTATTGTATATTAAAAGTAGGGTATTTTGGTATTTATATTACATCGCGAATCCGCGCATCGCGTGCACAGACACGTTACTACTTTAGGTATAGTCAGTTTATGCGACGCTAAAACCATAGTCAGGCGACCTACAACCTACTTAGAGGGGTGCGCCTTGAGTGACGATGCGCATTAACTGCCAAGATACGGTACGCGCACGGACACGTTATCATCTAACGAGGGAGGATTGGTCTGATGAAACGTGAGCTTCGCTTTGACATATCTTTGGTCTAGAGGATCTATGATGCCGAGTATTGCATTATTAGCGCTGCAGTGTCCTGGCCGCGGCTGGTTTTGAATTCGAGGGCTGCGTTGGCCGGTCGCCGTTGCTACCCGAATATACCTTTCCGACTCGGAGACCTGGACATGGCTTGCATGCGGGGCACGGCCGCTTCGGCCACCGGCTGCATTATGGCGATAGCCAGCCGATCAACCGCTCCATGCCACCGACCCGAGACCGCGCATATCCCCATCTTCCTTTTCCGTTGACGACCTCTTCATCATCGCGAAGGTGCATGTATCCAACATGGATACGCATGGCAGTCAACCAACGATGAACCATGATCCTCACAACATTGGCGGAAGACAGAACGCTAGTCAACAGATAGTTTGGGGACCGAAAAGTGGCGCTTTCGCATACAAGAATCTAGCTGCTCCAGATCAACAAATCCGTCTATTCAGATTAAGTTCGAACGCACGGGGAGAAGCTGTTGGCCACCTTGACCATTTCTCTCTGGCAGATGTGCGCAACAACATTGGAAACAGTGCAGACAGCCACATCAAGACCACTTTTAGATGTCTTTCATACACCTGGGGTCCACCGTCGCCTTGCTTTGGCATCACAGTGGAAGACCACAGTTTTACCATACGCCATAATCTACACAGCTTCTTAAACTTCCTATGGGAAGAGTATCGGGATGAATATATATGGATCGACCAACTTTGCATCGACCAAAATAACATATCTGAGCGCAACAAACAAGTGAGTATAATGAGCCAGATTTACAAGGATGCCGACGTCCTTGTCTGGCTGGGTGATCTGATACCCGGCACGAGTATAGCGCTTGACGAGATTGAGACATGGGCGCAGCGGTCCTGGAATGAACTCTCTGGTGCTCTTCTTGACACGTTTTCGGAGGAAGCAGAGACAGCGATCATCGAGATGTTAAATAGAGATTACTGGTCACGGCTGTGGATCGTGCAAGAGTTGGTCCTGGCTGGACACGTAATGTTTTGCGTTGGACATAGAGAGATATCACAACGTTCTCTTGGTAACGGCCTGTGGAAAATGTGGTCTGCATCAAGTCGCAGAAACAGGTTACTTCAACCTAGGCAACGTCCATTTGCAAATTGCTTGAGCAAATTACCCGACCTGCTTCGCGGCATACTTTTCACCGAAGAGAATGCGAAAAACGACGCAGTCGCTCTTCTACCACTATCAGACGCCATTAACAAATACGCACGCCAGCAATGCACCGATCTTCGCGACAAAGTTTTTGGAGTTCAGGCTTTGGTCTTGCCTGAGCAACGATTGAAGGTCGATTACGCTTTGCCTCTCGAATTAGTGTACGAAAATGTGCTCAAAGCGGCAATTAAGCATCGAGACGTAGCTAAGAATTGGATGTACCTAGGAAAAATCGACAATCATTATTCGATGCCGTACGCGCGGATTCTTGCTACGGCGTTACTAGGATCTGACCATACGCTACAAGGGACCACAGCATCAACTACTTCTATGGACTATCTAAGGGCACTTGAATGGTCTCATAGTGTGCTGACCGTGATCGACGATCTGCCCATGATGCGGGTGTCAGACGTATGGCAGATCTGGTCTGAGCTGTGGGACAATGTTGTTCAATCTGCTATAAGTCCAGAGCAGAAAGCCCTAGCTATGGAGTTGCGTGAGCGCTCTGCAGAGACAGAAAACAGCCTAAAGCTGGACCCACAGTGGGCTGATTGTGCGGCTTATCTCGACGAAGGGGCTGGTAAGCTATTCCATGAGTTGCTCAAGGAGTGTGTCAACCAGATAATGAAAGACACTGCGAAGGTTCACGGTTTTAGCATTATTGATTGCTTTCTCGTGCATTGCAACAACTCGGTCAGGTTACAACACCAAATTGATGGTAACCTATAGGGGAGTGATCTCCATGTTTGCCGCCTACTGGTATTCATATCTTTAAGCTCTTCGGCATATCTGGAATTAGGCAGTATGATTCTAGTGTGGAATACCAAATCCGTAATTACCTTAGCCTTGACGAGACATTCAGTATACGGGAACTGTGGGGACACAAAGTGCAACACGCCGCCATCGACTTGATGTTACTTTTCAAGGAGCGACTCGTATCGCTAGTATATGCAGACTAGACTTAGGCTCAATCCTCGTTTCAATAACAACATTCCAGATAGTCCTATCCTCGTTGTGTAAATGTATGCAGGTCCAGGGATGCGCGAGTTGCGTGGACTGTCTCTGTCTCAAGTATACATTGCCACACGAGAGTGCATGAGTTTACTCCAGCTGGCTTGAAGCGCTCGCCTCATGATTGAGCTGTTTTTGGTCAATTCCTGGTGGATCGTACTTATTCCTGCACAGTAATGCCCCAGTAGTTACTCATATTCCTACGTCCGATATAGGTTCACGACGGGAAGGATCCGTGAGCAGAAGGAAGTCTCGAACAGAACATAGCTTATTCCTTTCCCTTGAGCGTACGCCTTCGTACGTCGTCGTTAATCCTGGTCTTATCTTGTGTTCCCTTTTTCCACTGACAGCACCGTGGTACTGCTAAGACCTTAGTCCTAGTATATTCCTCTACATCTACTTATAGACGGAGATACTTCTGGGTGAACTTAATGCTATTTGTATACTCTCTACTAACTTCTTCTAGCTTAATTATGTTTATAGCTAGGACTTCGGGGTCAATCTTATTTGCAGGTACTTTATAGTTAAAGGTTATGCTGTAGTAGTCTATCTTCCTATTCTTATGTTAGCTATATAGTGTTTATTTTTTTGTTTATTAGCACTTATATTTGTAATAGATCCTAGATCCACGCGTTGTACTTATCACGTATTGTAAGTTTCTCCCCTTTCTTGGGATCTGTTGGCCGGCCATAGAGGGCTCGGAACGCTAGCTTAGCTAGTTTAGAGGCTGCTGATTGGGGAAATGGCTTTCCCTAGTCTTTGTAGCGGAACTCTACGTCTGGGATTAGCTTCTGAATTGACACTAGTGGGCCCTGGATGCAAATCCTCAGCGCCTGCTCGGGAGAAGGAAAATGATTAGGATGTGGCGGCGTATAAACGCAAGGGGGGATGCGGAGCTCTAATGCTATGGATGCGGAGGTCTATGATAACCTATCGTGAGGTTGATGTGGGGTTGAATATCTATGTAGTTGCGAAAATCCTTGAGGCACGCGTTCTTCAAGTAATCGTTTGAGAGAGGATAGCAGGCATTCCAGCTACGCGCCAGATACCACGACTGTCGAAGGGGAAGAGGAGGCTAGTGGACGCGCCAGAAGTGGACAACTCAGCCACAAATACAGGCGTGGGGTATATACGGAACAACGTGCCAATCTAATAAGCCGCAGCTGAGTAAGGAACGCAGTACAACGCACAATGCGTCACAATATCGAGATTCCCGCTCTGTCATAATTCCGCTTGAGAGAGGTGATTGTACTAGAGGTCGTCTTCGTGAAGGCATGGTGTAGAAAATCTTCATTCACGTCGAGCGATGTTGCACTTTTGCGTGTGGGGCAGTTTGGGCTTATCTTGATGTGAGAATTATGTATTCCTCTACTGTGTATACCCTAGCCTGGGTATCTACATGAACCGCATGGAAAGCTTGCTAATTCGGCTGCTTACTCGCGTGCGACATCTCTGCGTAGCCATGGGCTGCGTAACAGCTCTTTCGTGTCTCCTCTTGACGCTGGGTCATAATTTAAATGTCTAGATAAGCCTAATCCGGCTCTCCATTGTGCAGGAGGAGGGCCTATATGGGATTGTATCTCCCTAATGGCGCTGATCCTGTTCGCGGATATTGAACCGATAAATGGTCTGCCAGTATTTATCTCAAATATTTTAGATCTTGTTAGCATTGATACATATTGATAGATGTCTTAGCGTACCGCACAGCCAATGCTCCACATACTCCAAACTGATTCAAGCATTGATTGTAAAGAGCTTCTGGTGCGCTAATATGATACGGCGTGTGTAGTATAACAGGTGGTTCCTTATAAAAGAATGCTGCCTGCGTTAGCAGATGCTGTTGACTATATACGAAGTGCAATTTACCACTCCTGAAATCTCTTATTCTAACTTCTGTGAATGACCTCTGAATGTCTCCGGTTTCACCAGGTAGCGGGGCATGGAAGATTTGAGTGAAGGTTTTCCACCCAGTCGCTGTATTAAGCATGTTTCCGGTTTTCCAAGGCGGCAGGTGATGTATTCTTCTGCTAGTTTAGACATCTCTGGAGCGGTAAACAGGATATTGCGTAAGTGCAAATCTTTAGATTCGAACATCATCAGCAGAGCCCACAACGTTGATATATCCTTCCCTTACTTCTATGCCCCACTCCACAATCCCAGAGATAGGCTAAACCCAAGGCTATTTGCGAAAAAACTTCCCTGGCTAATTTCCCCGGTAGGCGACCTGTACAAAACTCGTCCATATAGGACCCTACAGTTGACCCCATTGGCTCTAGGAACAGGCATTTGTGAGACGCACTGATTTCGAAATGATCCAGAAGCTGTGAGACGAACGGCCGTCCTGGATATGTCGTGTGGCAATTGCGCAGATTCTGCATGATACGAACTTCATGTGAAGCATGTTTTGTAGGGGCTATCTTTGACGCCACGTTTAATTCATTACTATCATAGCTCACGATTAGAGATCAAGTAATGGAAACGAGCATCGAGGCATACTGTGTATCTCTCGCCCGCCATCCGAGCTTGTGAACGATTTTATATTGGCCGTATTTGTATGTGTTCCCAAGCTCTACAGGAAAGTATGATCGTATTCGATGACTGTGGGGATCCTCGGCTTGGATCGTAAACAAGTACTGTCTTTCGCGATTATTTGGAGTTTGAGCCGGTTTCGTGGACATAGATATGGCAGTTTGGTATAGCAAACCCTGATCCTGGTAAGGTCTATAAAGTGAAGGCGCTCTAGAGACTGAAATTAAACGTTGAAACATAGGATTCGTTGATGAATGGCGGGCTGAATCCGTATGGATGCGGTGGTGGCGCGATGGGGAAGAAACCAGGAATGTGCGTCTATGCCCTACCGCATATTTAGTTTAGTCCCATTCAGCCACCCTATTATGAATGCAGCATATCAGGATACATACAAAGCACATGTTCTGAAGGTAGTATTTTCTTCAATTTTCTTCAAGATTAGGCGCGCTGTCAGTGTAATACCAAGTCCAATATGGCCGCTCCCACAGACTTTTTTGATCCCTTCTTTGGTACCGCACCACAAATCCCACAAGATTCTCCCAACTGGGCCAATGGACCAACATTGCATGTGCACAAAACTCTTAAGACTGAGGACGGGGAGCTCATTGTCCTGATTGTCGCCAAATATGCCAACCAATTGCCTATCAAGGGGCAAGGAACAATTGCGGTTAAGGCCACAACAGAAGCTCTTCTTCAGTTCTCAGGGGTAACAGATCTCGCTGGCTCCCCATCTCTCCATCTTGATATCGGCAAGAAAGAGGTCCTCCTTTATTCCGAGACCCGTAATTTGATAGGTGGAAAGCGACCAATAGCTTTCGAATTCCGCAAGCCAGAAGATGCATGCTGGTTGAATGTCGGGATTGAAACCATGTACAGGTTCTCAATCGATTTGAACAATGATCTCCTTCGATACGGGAAGTACTTTGCTAACAAGACTATGACACTTATTGAAGCAACACTGAAAGAAAAAAATGATGATGGTGTAATGGTCTGGATCAAGCCAAACGAGTCGGACTGGCTGGAAAATGTCAATGATGTCGAGATCCTTGTGGATACTACTATTTCAGTCAGGCCAGTTATTGCCCCACCTCCAGTTGTGATTGATCGACCGCCATTCGTCCTCCCGGCCGATAAAGTCACGCTTCGAGATTTAGAACTCGGTACTTTCACAGCACCCGCGAATCTTCTAGAGGCATGCCAAGAGCTCTATGGGAACGTTGCTGGCGCTAGCATCGTGCTAAACGATGCAGACTTTCCGTACCTATTCAGCGTAGCTGTGTCACCCTAGGATGCTGGGCTTACAAGACATTGAAGAAGAAGGTAAGGAATGGTGAACTGGGCCACGACATTTCAGGGACGTATCTCAGGATCACACTTGGTCAAAATATGGTACGTGAAAGACTGGTACTAGTGGCGAGCTATAATCCCAGAATAGGGTGATTCTCCGGGTATTCCTTATGTTCTCGAAACCTGGCCATCTCGACATCATTCTCTGGTTCATGATCATGGCCAGGCATGTGCAGTGATCAAGGTAAGTCCGATAACACCTGACAGAATGCAGGCTCAAACTTCTAGGTGCTTCACGGCGAGATTACCTGCTCGTGGTTCGAATCATTGCAAAACCCACCAGTGCAGATTGGATATCCAGCCACTCTGAGGGAAGGGCAGATCACCTGGATTGGTGAGAATCAATATCAGGTTCATCAGCTAGAAAACAAGTCTCCAAGTGTTTGCTGTACGATTCAATGCTACCGGTATGCCCGCAGCCCCACTGAGATGAGTGAATTTTAGTGACAAGTATGTCTAGATATGAGAAAGCGAATAAAGTCTATTACGCTGGTTTCAACTAGGTCGACAAAGACCACCCCAAGCCAGAGAAATTCACCCCGAATAGCGATATGGCATTCAGCGAGTTTCGTAACACGATGAAGCGAGAATGGGAGCAGGCTACTCAGAACGATTCAGTGTGATAGGCTGTGAGACCCGTCTTAGTGGTATGGATCAGCGGATCAAGCCAGCCAACATGTATTGCCTACGAATGAGCATTTCCTTGGATGACTGTACTTCTCGTGGGTAGTTCTAGCTTTCATAGTGAGTCCTTATCGAGAAATTCGAAGAGATTAAGTTCCTAATCAAGGGGCGGCATCGAGCGTAATATCTTTGTTATCAACTGAGGGCCCCGTATCAATTGCTATACACAAATCTTTGATGTTGCCTGAGCTTGCCGGTTCCACACTCTATAGCCGCGTGATGAGGAAGACACCGACTGGCTACGAAGTACGGGGTAAGAGATGACACTGATCTCATCATTCAATGCGAAGGTGTTCACCACCATAGAGGATGAGCCTTCGAAGGTTTGACTAGAGATGAGTGCATAGGAACCTACAATTTTCCGGTTCTCTCTCTATTCAATATTCCGTACAGTCTGGATTCAAGTTCCAGGTGACAAGTAGGGGAACGTCGGGCTGACAACACCACTTACGATTCGTTCTCTTCTGCGCTACCAGCTGAAAGATTGAGTAATCCTCATACCTACTATCGCTCGTGTGTCGAATCGGATGCTTTCGAAGGCTCCCCTAACATACAGCCGTACTTTAACCCACCCATTCATGTCAGCAAGACATTTTCATGTAACAGAGATAAGAACAGCCCTTGCTGGCTGCTTACTAAACTCTTTGTGATTCTCGGACGAATTAATTGAAGGCATGTCCGTTTATGATTGATTAAATTTTAGTCATCCGTAGTTTCCATGGCCGTCGCTTGCACATTATACCTTCGCTGCCTCTCCAGGTAGATAATAGAACTTTCATTTTAAGGATTCTTAGGAAAGCATTATCTTGCTTGCACTCGCTTAAATTTTCTTCAGTACGTCTAGGGAGATGGATCTTCCGAGTAGTGGCGCTGCATGGACAGTCGAGAATTTCTCTGGATTTGACGGGACAGTCTTCAAGAGTAGCGTTCCAATACCTGAACTAGGTTCACATGACTACTTGGTGCGAATTGAAGCGGCTGCCGTCAATTTTCGGGACATCATGATTGCCGAGGTACGGACTATCATGTTATCTCACGATACAGCATGTGCTTACTCCAACATGTGTGCAGGGAACATATCCTTCCACAGTGGAGAAGGGTGTCGTTCCAGGTTGTGACGGTGCTGGTATAGTCGTGGCAACGGGAGAGAAAGTTACTCGAGTTCGCAAGAACGATAGGGTCTATACCATCACACATTCTGGCTATCTTGCAGGAGACCTGGATGATCGAGCCTCTGATACGAGCCTCGGGGGCAGCCTTGATGGTTGCTTTCGACAATATGGCGCCTTCCCAGAATGGGGCCTTGTTGCTATCCCAGGTGGTTTCAACTTTCGTGAAGCAGCTTCCCTACCTGCAGCGGGCATTACGGCTTGGAACGCTCTGTACGGTCTTTCCGGAAAGGCGTTCAAATCTGGCGATACTGTACTCACTCAAGGCACTGGGGGAGTTTCCATATTCGCTGTACAGTTTGCTCTTGCCGCTGGCGCAATGGTCATAGCTACAACATCAAGCGACGAGAAGGCTGAGAGGTTGAGGCTCCTCGGCGTCAAACACTTATTAAACTACCATAAAGAGAAGGACTGGGGTAAAATAGCAAAAGGACTCACTGAAAACAACCGAGGTGTGGATCTTGTTGTCGAGGTGGGAGGTCCCTCGACACTCGAACAATTCCTTGCTTCTGTTAGAAGAGCTGGGGTGATTGCTCTTTGTGGGGCGGTAGGAGGCTTCGATGGTGGATCACCAGGGCCTCCATTGATCTCAGCTTGGACCACCTCTTGCATTGTGAGGGGAGTGGCTGTGGGATCAAGAACGCATGCAGAGGAAATGAATCGTGCGATCGCCGCCACAGGCTTGCGGCCAGTCTTGAACCCAGCAAGTTTCTCATTGGGGGAGTTAAGAGAGGCTTACCAATATCTCAAAGACCAAAGGCACTTCGCCAAGGTCATTGTGGATAGCCAGCAATAGCGATATTAAATCTTATTGAATCCGAGGTGCAGGTGATTTCAACTGCGCGAAAAGGTGGTGCTAGTGGCATGTTTTCTTGACGTAGGAACTTCGATTGTTCGCTAAGCTACCCGTACTCTTTGAATCAGACGTACACTCATGTCGGTAATGTAGGGAGGCTCATAGAGATGTAGAGCTCGTTGGGGATGCAATAAACCTTATATATTCACAGGTTAAATTTATGAGCTAGGGGACAAAAGGTAAGAAAGTGTCCCACTCCACGTTTAATTAACTACATTAAATTATGCTAGTGGCATACCTGTTCACGCAAAAGTAGTTGCTGAGCAGGACTTAACAAAGTAGCCGGACCCATCAGTGGTCACGCTTCCACTGGGCGTAGTGATCCTGAACACACTATACCCAGGGCCACCTGCGTTAGCCCATAGCCAGGTCATCGGAACAGCATCTCCGGCATTCACTGTGAAACTCGAAGAAGCCGCTTGTGTGTTGAGATAAGCCTTGAAGCTGGCGTTGTCGTCGTTCCAGGCCGTCAAGGCATTGTCACCTACCCACAGATAGGCGAAGTCGTCGGCCTCCCAGATGGTAAGCGAGATCTTATAGGTTCCAGTCTCCTTGGCGATGAAGAATCCTTGCATGAGGATAGCCTTGTCCGGGCCGTGAATCGTCGTTCCATCTGGGAGGAGAATGTTGTAATTGGAACTGGAGGAAAATGACAGAGTGTTGAAGGTCCCCGAAGCGTCGGGGGTTTTCCCCTTGAAGTAAGAGGAAGTAAAACCTCCGTGCGAGGAAGAACCATCATCATTGAAAGGGTTTTCAAATAGGCGGTATTGTACACCATTAGATGCAATTGTCGTCGCGGCGGCGTCGGCGGTAACGGTTGAGGTGGCTGTAGCTACCTCGGTGGACACCATTGTGTTAGTACTCGTCACAGTTGTAGTAGAAGTACTAATAGTGAGGTTAGCGTTATATTATGGATCGAGAAGACAGGAAACTCACTCTGTAGCAGTCGGGGTCTCGACAATGGTGGAAGTGGTTGTAACAGTTCCAGGTGCCAGAGTCTTAGTCACGGTAGTCGTAATAGACGGTGTAGGAATGGAAAGGCATGAGCAAGCAGTAGACACATAGGATGAGGCCCAATTTGTGGGAATAACAGCTGGCTTCGAAGCAGAAGCTGCACGGGCTTCGTTGCGCTTCGCATCTGGAACGACGGCCACTGGAGCAGTATAGGTATACGCAGCATCTAGACAAGTGATCGTGGAAGTCGATGTTGATGTGGTCGTTACCACCGAAGTCTAGCTGGATTAGCTCTCCTTGATGAGCTCTAATGATAGTCTCCAACTTACGCTGGTGGAGGTGGTTGTGGAGGTCACATCAGTGGTAGTGGTCTCCGTATTCGTAACAGTAGTGGTAGTCGGGACACCAGTCACAGTGGTAGAAACGGTGTTTGTGATGCTTGCAGGCGTCTCGGTCGCCGTGGCAGTGCTGGAAAATTAGAAACTCGATCGTGCGCGTCTGATAGAATTCAGCTTACAGCGTCGATGTCGGGATAGACAGAAAGCTGGAGCAGTACGTTGTCGCAGCCTTGTCTTTGGCCAGCGCCGAGACAACAATGTTGTTGATCTGACAAAACAATTGGTTGGCTGCGCTAGGGTTGACCACCGGCGACGCAGAGACTGCCACCGGTAAGAGGAGGGACAATGCCATAGAGGAACGCATCTTGAATCGAAGCGGTACACCAGAGATCCAGTAGAAGGTAGGTGTTGCTACAGCGCGACGTTCGATCATGAAGACTAAAAGCATTCCTTAAATACATGACATCTAAGCGGCACATGTTCATGAGTATACTGAACCCCTGCGTCTCCGAGGCAGATGTGCCGTGTTAATGTGGAACCGCTATCGTGGAATCAATTTCAACGTACACTAGCAACATCCAGTCGAGCTGAAGTTCTGCTATGTCTTGGTCTGCGTTGCGTATCCTATGCACGGGTACCGAAATTCCACTATACCAACGTAGATGTTCCTGGCAGGCAGCCTAGCTGATCTAGGGTTTTCTCCACTAAATTCTTTCGCGCTTACGAGCCTTAGGTCGCTTAAAGGGGATGCTGCTTGGCACGGTGAGGCTAGATCTGTATATCCTACTGACTCGTTGGGTGTGTGGCTGACTGACAGAAATTCTGGGGTCTCGGCTCCAGCGGAGTGTCCGACGATGCTGGCATGAGCTGTGAATGAAATTGCAAGGCTTAAAGAAGCACACATTCCCAAGAAGCTTGAGTCAGCCCTCCAAGTAACTATCTACTGTAGAAGCGGATTTGGAGGTTGCTGTAGGAGATACTATATGAGAAAGAGTTCAGGATAACATACGAACGCCCTCTGGGTGAACGCGCATTAATTTGTCTTGCTGCTTACACCAGGATTATTTTCTGCAATTCCGTGCCCTTAGAACAACCTCCAAGTACTTCTCTCTCGTTCTAGCCTTGGACGCCCTCGGGAATGGCCGTGACTGGCGCCACTCTAGCCCCAATAGCAGTAGACTTGCTTAGCACCGGCGAAGGCTAGGCCATGTGATTGACTGCCAGCGTGTACGAATTTATGCCTCTCGTTCACCCCTCCTAGCGCGATCTTGCTGTGGCGCACTAACCTAACTGGAAGCGGATGGACTTGTTCTTAGACCGCTAAAGCCCGGGGAGTAGCCGAGGTCGGCCAATTTAGCATCGTGAGGCTTTTCACGAGTACGTGGTCGAGCTGGGGTGCGCACGTGTGGCGGATCCAGGCAATAGGGCTCGATGAAGCCGACCATAATAACCCAAGTCAAGGGCGGTGAGTATGGAGAATCTCGATGGTCTAGATGCGCATGCCACGGCGAGTCGCGCGAGCCATCACCAGCTGAAGCCCAGTGCAGTCTTGATGCTACGACTTTCGCGCCCCTTGCGCCTCTCGCGGACTGCGCGTGCGTTGTTCGTGAGAAAATTACCGTGCTCAACGAGCATGGTAGCGACATTTCGATTATCAGATCTTAAGCCTCGAATTCCCTAGCCACCATTTCCCGCACGCGTCGAAGCCATGTTTCGCTGGCGCCAAAGGCCGGATCCATAAGAAGGTTGTGATCTCCGTTCTTGTCCGCATTGCTGCTGTACTCGATCGACTGTTCCTCTTCAAGCTTCGTTCCCGGCGCACTGGCTATGGAATCCGTGCCGGATGCCAATTTCTGACTCTTCGTCCAACAATCATCGAACCATGTTCTACCTTCCTCGCCAACCATAACATCTTCCTCGGCATGGAACGTGTCGAGGACCCACCTCCTTTTATGTTCTTGGATGATAGTTGAAAGTAGTGAGACCGCAGAATCTATTCCATACCATGCGAAGCTCTAAGAACACCATGCAAGAGAACGTGGCTTCCGCATGAAGAGTTGTGCGTCCACAGGGACGCCTTGCAAAGATTCGACAAACATGAAAGTGATAATTTGCTTGCGCAGCTCTTCCACAACTATGGGATCATGCAGTAGAATCTCGTTCGGGTCGCTTTGAAAATATATTCAAGATATTCGCGAATAGGTCGTATTTGGCGCCAGCGCGACCGGTGCGTGGGTCGTTAGGGAGCGAGTCAAGAAATCATTAATGCTGTCCACAATTCTGCCGCTCAGGCCTACCCGAGGGACAAAATTTTGGTGGACAAACTTTGCAAGTAAACTAAAACCTACAATCATAGGTGCCGGCAGTAATTCGGTCGCTCTCATGTGTGTAACCTTGGAGTGCGATAGGTGCACCCACGCTGCAAAGAAACAGGTACATATATGGAGATTGTGGATGTAAGAGATTTAGATACGCGAGTAGCGTGTTCAAGAGATAGATATCGCCTCCGCTGTGACTCACAAGCGTAACATGGAAGGATATTGAGATGCTCAAGGAGATGTGGTACTATCTCTGTGATCGTGAACTAGTGCTCCCTTCATAGTAGATTGGCGAACCAAGCTGGGTTTCGATCCTTTGCTTCAACTCAACTGGATCGCTTCCACCCTTTCCTGAACATTCGGGATGAATTATTCGTACGTTGTTAGCTTTCGCTACGTGATCGAGACGGGAGTAGCTGAGACGCATACCCATCAAGACACCGCAAAGCAGAACGACTGCATCGCTGTCCGCATCTCCAAAGGCAGAGTACGACATGCGATAAGGTTTAGTTCTTACAGTGCTATGATTGGGCGCCACAATAAAGCTTCGATGAAAGCGCCGGTCGCATAGAGATTCAAGTACACTCACTACTCCCACAGCGCCGCTACGAAGAGACGCGCTGAGCGCAAAATAGGTCGTGCGTCTATGATGGGCGGGTTCGAACGGGTGCGGGGTGATGTTGAGGCAGATGCGGCGTGCCACCCAATAGCAAATACAACTTTGGTAGGGGGCACCGGAGGCACCGGTGGAGGGGCAAACCAAATGGACTGCGCTTGCTGAAGGGTGCGATCGTAATACATCGATGATTCAGAATCTGCGAATATCAATCTGGGCTAATTGTCTTGCATAGAAATCTGCAGCTGCTCTTGCCTTTTTTCGGTCGTCCAAATCTTGTCCATACCTAACCGTCGCATGGTACCCCCAAAGAACTAATAAGTAGCACCCTAATACAATGATGTCGAAGCTCTACAATGATGTCAAAGCTTAGGGAACTTGGAACAACACCGGTCGCTGTCCGAACCAGTGCATCGTATACATCTGGAGTTGCGAAAAGCGCAAGTCCTGCAAGGCATTCACTACTCATGGAAAGCTTCAGGGATGTTAACGTATCATGTACGAATACTACAGCACAGATACTTATCCCAGTATAGGTTGCATATTTGCGCACAAGGATGGTGGGTTGAAGAAGTTGGCATCGTACACGAGGTTTGACCCGAACGAAGTAGGCGCATCGCTGAAGGGACTGAAGGCGGTTGAGGAGACAAAGTCAATGGAGGAGGCTTCAGGACATCCCGAAGCCGCTGTGTTGGATCATTATTTGACAGGGAAATCGAGCATGGATGGTTCGCTCAAACTTGCCAGAACTCACTGTGTTATGACGTATGGGCGTTTAATATCTTATGAACAGCGCAAATCTGATGCAAGAATGTGAAACACACTGTGTTGTTGTCGAATCGCACTCTACTTGGGCCACTATAATTGACGCCGCGACATTCTTCACCTTATGTAAACCCACAGCTCCACATGCACACCACAACATAAATTTACGCGGCAACACGTCGATCAGTCTTACAAGATAATGATCTCGTTCACTTACGTATGCGCCGTTTAGAAACTCCAATCCCGAAGCTAGTACCACCCACAAATCCACGTCGCTCGATATCTCGCGAGCACGGGCGTACCATTCTGGTAGAACCTTGTGTCAATTGATCCGAAGCAACGACCAAGTATTTCCGACCATATACGTCCCACTTAGATTGACAAGCTTGGATACAGAAAGGCAAGCGAGAGCAATACAGCGAGTGCCATCACAAGTCCCCACAATTGGGCATTTCTTCGTTTAACACCGAAGCAGCCCCGAGCGCGCGATCAATCCCAGCCATAGATGGCAACATTCCTTAGGAAAATTGCAACATGGATCGTTGTCATTGTAGTATAAAGCGGGTTTTCCCCACGTAGCATTCGCTATTGCTAGGCTCATCAAAATACTCGAAAGCTCATTCTTTGGTAGCTATTGTGCCCGAGATATTTTCACATGGCAGCAAGTCAGGAAAAACGTATAGCCACAAAGCACACGTCATTGTATTATAAGTATCTGGGCAGAGTGCTTGGTATGGCCCTGGTACAGTGTTACAGAAAAGCAAGGATGGACGTATGCATGGACGAATTCTGCTCGGCAGGATTCAGTCCGCAATTAGCATTACCCTCCATCAGTGGAAGCTCTGGAAACACCCTGGGAATCTACGGCGGTGCACCACGAAGGGACTGGTCATGGCCGAGATCGGATGTTTTGTGAATAATTATGGATCGAGGAAGATCTGCAGTTAACTGCACGTTATACACATAAAGTCGTGTCTCCCGTTCTTAAGGCTTCTCAGGAACTTCCCACATTTCATACGTTCTACGCGATGTCTTACGCCGACAGATACACCCGAAAGCCCATCACTGATGTCTTCATAAATGACACAGATATCGACCGTCGACAATGCACGCGCACTGTGCCCATGAAAGTCCTCATTTTAGGTGTCGGTCGCACAGGTACAGCATGTAAGGCTCCCATCACTATCGCCACCTCCCGGGAGCTCGCACTAAATTCATCAAGCCTTACAAACCGCCATGAAGCAGCTTGGCTATGTTGACACTTATCACATGTACAACTGCTCAATCAGCAACCCTCCGGACGCTCTGCTTTGGATGGACGCTCTGCGCGCAAAGTATGACGGCATAGGTACTCCTTTCGAACGCTCTGATTGGGACAAACTCCTTGGCAACTGTCAAGCAGTTTGCGACTGGCCTGCTGTAGCATTCGCCAAAGAGCTCATCGAAGCATATTCTGAGGCCAAGGTCGTCCTGAACACTCGCGACGTTGACTCCTGGCATGCCTCGTGTTTGAAGACTGTCTGGTGGCGCGCGACAGACCCGGAGCTGAAGATGCTGTCACATGTGAGCTGGGCTGCAAGCATGTATCAGCCGATGTTGAAGAAATTTTTCGATACATTCTTCGAGGGGGAGTTCCCCACCCGGGGCAAGGATATTTTCCGACGACACTACGAGGAGGTCAAGTCAATGGTTCCCAAAGACAGGCTATTCGAGTACAGGGTCAAAGAAGGCTGGGAGCCGCTGTGCAGGTTCTTGGACCAGCCAATGCCACCGATACCCTTCCCAAACACCAATGATAACTCCAATTTCGTTGCGCGCTCCAAGAAGAGGAATCGAATGCAGATGCACAATGTAGCCCTGCGCTACACACTACTCATGGTTTCTGTGGGAGTCTTCTTGTTCGCTCTCATGGCGTTTTCTAGATAACGTTAAGCGCTGGTCTTGTTTCTAGCAGTTATAGCGTGCGAAGTATTTTGTGCATGGCAATAAGATATACCCTTGGCTAGATCACGATAGATTGCACCTCTCCATAAATTTTCCTCCGTTTCATCACATTTGACTTCTGGCGTTGTACGCTTTGCAATCTGCTGTTGTCCGCCAATCAAAGCCTTACGTAACGGTGAACCCATATCCGGTAGCGATCTTGTTGATCTGCAAAAATTTTATCTTATCAGATTGATTGATCGCGGTTAATTTAATCAGATCTTCTCTGACATCACTGGGTACGTTACTCGTCATCAACATCCCTAACGCAATGGTGAGGCCACCAAGTAAGCGCCCGGCTGGGTGTGGCGATAAGCGATAAGAATGGCTATCTGCCCATCACGTGTAACATCAAAGACTTCGCCTTGATCGCCAGGTAGGCTGCACCAAAAGCTTTGGGAAGAAGCGCACTTGATGACGTCGTCTTCTCTTAGGTGGAAGCAACTCTGAGTACTTATTAGGCTCACTCATGACCACGGGTATTCATGCTTAAGGGGCTGAGCGGTTGTTGAATGGTTCTCACAAAAGTCGTCTCTACATTGGGCGCTGTGGATCATAGATCACGCGAATAGGATAAAGCGAATCGAGGAATGAAGACACTTTCCTACTGGAGCCAATTGTCCGCTTCCTTTCACCAGAGGGGAGACTTTCAAGACGAAGATATGGAATGTATCGCTAGGTGCGACAG
Organism: Paracamarosporium sp. OC-R06-R3; assembly: GCA_019828545.1. Classification (NCBI taxonomy): domain Eukaryota; kingdom Fungi; phylum Ascomycota; class Dothideomycetes; order Pleosporales; family Didymosphaeriaceae; genus Paracamarosporium; species Paracamarosporium sp. OC-R06-R3. The sequence goes on along the minus strand of JACVRA010000204.1, from coordinate 11,866 downwards.
AATCTGGGGAAGACTGATAATCTACTCCTACGAAATAGCGTTGTTTTTATTTTCTCATTCAACGGGCCTACTGTTAGTTTAGCGTGCTCGCAGCCTTTACGTATATTATCGTGTTTTAAGAAGGGCGGGTGGGGTGCGGGGCATTTTGCAAGGCTGTTGTTGCAAGATAGTGGGTTGATCAATACGTGTCTGCATCAATCTCGCCACTTAAGGGACCGTTCTAGGGGAGGATAGGTATACCAGCCTATATTATCTCAGAGTGTCCCAATAGTACTAGTATTAAAGATAGTGAAACTAGAGCTCAGCTAGAAGAGCCACGTCACTCTGCCGTCCAGGTTCCCACTAGGGGATTTATAAAGCTGATTGTATCTACTATCGTCTAGACTAAACATAATCGATCAGCTTACTAGTCACATTCACCTAACAACTCGCTTTTTCCTATCCCAGAAGTGAGCAATTAACCAATATCGTTTAGGATATGACATAGCTTGATTCGTACTGCGGCACCTCTATTTTGTGTGCATGGCGACCGACGTATCGATGTATCATAACAGCATTTATTGTCATTACCATGAGCATTGAAAGGGTTTACGGGTCAAGGACGTGATCAGAGCATTCTGACTCTTCTATGCTGCACTCACAGGATCTTCATGTGATCACATTTTTTACCTCGAGTAAGACCAGCTTTCCGCACTCGCAAAGAAAGAATCCTCAACTTGAAAGGGCAGCTCTCAACGAACTAATGCCTTTAATGGGCTGTGAGTATAATAGCATTCTAGTGATGCAGCAATCCAACTCCATTATCTGAATTATCTCTGTGGGTTCCTAGCAAGCGTTGTAGCGTATATTGCGCTGCACAAGATCATATCTTCGCCTAGGGTCGAAAAATGTGTCCGCCAGGAGCCAAGTTCACTAGCTTTAGCAAAGTTGTATGAAACTCGTTGGGAAATTGTTGCTCCAGGATCGCCAGTGGAGTCAGTTGTAGGCGCGCAGGACCTCGAGCATTGCAAGGACAATACGATATTAGCAAAATCGTTTTGAGAAACTTTGTAGGCACATACGGCGCCGATAGCAGTAATGGAATTCAAAAGTTCAAGAGGTTGCATGTCAAAATCAATGGCGAAAATTTCACTTAGTTTGAATTTCTTTCCATGGTAATTTGTTCAATATATTGGTAATTAGATAGATCGCTCTGGAGCCCTGTTTAGTGGTGATTCGGTCTATATTAAATAACTAAGTTCGAGAAAGTTGTCTCGCAAACTTCCGTCTATACGCGAGACTTGTGAATATATCACCTCCCAGAGCTGCGCCCTGCTCTCAGGCGGCGATGCCAAGATGAAAAGCAATGTACATGTGTCTTTCATAGAATCTTCGTTTTCCTAACATTTTTTTTCCCCGGAGAAATGGAGTTCATGCTGCCCCCACGTTTGAGAATCTCAGTAGCTTGGGTAAAGAATGGGTCTATCCGAAGCTTGACTGGACGCAGCAGTAAATGCAAATCTATGCTCCTACTTACGCCAAGGCGCTGGAGCGCCTGGTGAATCTATCAATAAGTTGAAAGGCCGCCCTCGCATTGCCTGGGCCCGGTGCGAGTGTGGAAAGATAGATCAGGAAGTTGCCGTAATGAAACAACTGCATCCGAGCATTTAAAAAACCGATTGTGATTAGCTGAGAATGGAGTTGAGCTATCTAATTTGATGTGACCTACGACGAATCCAGAAATTATCTAAATCACTGTCTTCCAAACTCGACATGGAATCAGCGAGCGCCCGATATAGTAGAGCCTGAGTAGCGTAGAAGGCTAAGTGAAGTGGTGCTGTTTACTTAAATCAGAGCGGGCACTATGAACACTTAAGAGCAGCTTCAATTGACCATTCCACTGGATATCACCAGGTCTTTGATGCTCTAGAGTAGGACAATGGCAAATGATATTCTTCCAGTCTGCAATAAGGTTTTGTAGGGTTGGCAACCGATTCATAGACAAGACGTGATTGTTCTGACTATGGAAGGTTTGGAAGGTTTAACTTGATATGGCATCCTGCCTTAACTTACCTGGAAGAATTATGTACCCCCTGGAGATATTTGCTTATATTGACTACTTCCATAAATCATAATCTGTCGGCAAGTCTCGACTGGGAGACCTCTGGTGGGAACAAATTTGAAATATCGTTAGGAAATTCGACATCCGAAACTATGTCGCTCATGACCAGGGTTTGATTGTCGAATGAGTCGATATTAATGTGCACTGGGTTGCCGTGACAAACAGCGGACCAACAGTCAGCCATATATGCTGCCCACCATAGCTTCCTTTGAAGGCCTTCTCCCAAGACGGAATCGTCCAGTCCGTAGGGTCTCTGTGAAGCTAGAATCCATGTATTTGGTGTTTCCACGCTATCAATGTCTGGAGGCCTAGGATGGAGGAGCAGCAAATAAGCTTGGAATTTATGCAGATTCGGCACCTCGAATTCGTGAAGAAGGGACGTATGAGCTACATCAATCAATTTATGCTGTTTGAATGGACATGCGATGTTGATAGTGGTATCGCGATGCCAAAACGCGCAGCCCTGGACATAAACGGCCCCTCGAAGAGACGCAGGCAGACCCTCTCTCAATTATAGGTATTGTTGGAGAAAGCTTCGTTGGGATAGAATAGGATAAGCTGGGTGGACGAACTAGAAAAAGAGTGCGACCAGTCTGAGTCCATGCGGACGCACTATGGCTTCAGTAGTATTAGACGCAGCTTGCAGCGCACGGTTCGTATGATTTAGGAACTTGTTCTCCAGGATAAGAAAATGCACCAGAGGTCTACATGGCTCATTCATTCGTCATACACTCGCACAATGTTTGCATCGACTTCGTCTAGGTTACTTATGATGGCATACTTCAGTGCTTAGAGCACGTAAGTGTCCTGCTCAGCTGATAAGCCCATGTAGTGCGCCGTCTTATCTCCAATATTCTCCAAGCCATGGAGCCTGGATTTATCTTTAATATCTACTTCGGAGAGGCCCGCAGAGGGTCCCACTACGGGCGGTGGTTGGCGTACCGAACTGTGGGAAGCTCGTTTGGATATTTCCGGATCTTCTTGGGCGACATGCCTTTGCACTATGTGTGACCTTATGATAATGTCTTGATGTTGGACCGTAAAAACAGGAGATGGCGTGGCTGACGTTCCAGATTGCGATTCTTCAGTAGCCGTCTGGCTGGATGATGTATTGCCGCGCGTGATCCGGGAACCAGCTTGTATACCATTTGATGTACATAGTAATCCACGGCTACTACAAAACGTGCCTTTGGAAAGGTAGTAAGTGTATGAAACAAAAACCTATCGTAGCCAATGCACTCACAAGGTGGTTCACTGTGGATGACGCAAGCAGTTTTACGTTTCCTACACGCGTCACATGGTCGGTTCTTGCGGCTTCGGTACTGGCGAGCGCTCCCGAAATCACTTTGAATTTTATATTTCCGACGATCTCTTAAGAGGATTTCCTCCCGGGAAGAGGTGGGCTGCATGCTGCAGAACGATGAATGAGGGCAAGAAGGTCAAAGCAAGCTTTTGGTTAACTAATGGATTCTCGCTTAGCGTTACTATTATTTAGCGCTTAAGGTGTTCTACAGCCAATAGACACATCGTGCTCTAGGTTACTAACACTATCGTAGAGGACTTCAAAATGAATTCATAGTAATAATGACTACATGCTAGTGTTGCGCTCTTTTTTTATTATATTTTTGCAGCGTGCTGATCACTGGTTCTCATAAATAAGTAGCCCACACATAGCAATCAAAGTGGCGATAGGAGAAGTCTTATCTTACGGGTAAATCAGACGCAGTTGAATACACCTTATCAGCAGAATCTAACCAAAAGTGAAACTCTAGTGGTTAGATCTCCTTGGTCGTACAACGGCACCCCAGAACAGCGTAGGAGTAACATTTTCGAGGGGAATATACATAACATGTTTTCCAATGCCATAGCTTATCGCAACGCTTGCTAGCGCGGTCCCGATGATATTGAGGAGCGCGGCGACGACGATGATTGCATCGCTCCAGCCCAGCGTCCGCGTTATGAAGTGTCGACTGTATAGGCGCAGAAAAACGAACATAGTAGAGATAGCTGTGCCGATCCAGCCGACTATGTTGATGATATAGCCGCGACTTTCATTTGGAGGAAATGGCCCTAATGACGTGCTAGGAAGTCCGCCGGGGAGTGTGCCAGATAGTGCGCCAGACATATCGAAGTAATAAAGATGTCAACCCGTGATATTTCTGATAGAGGTCAACGTTATTGTACCGTCTCGTCGCGTATGCAGCAAAGATGGGATATTGGAGGGTACTTTGAGGCACCACCCATACAGTTTTGAGCCTGAACGCAAGTCCGCGGACCAAGAGAGGGTGCAATTATCTGTTTCGGACAATGTACAGCTCCGAGTTGTAAATTGCATGATATGATATTTCAAGGTTTGCCCATGATGCAGTCCAGTACAAGAGGAAGGTGTGACAAAAAACAAGGTGCAGGCCACCGTATTACATTGCCTGAGACTAAGTCTCGATCTGCACACTCCGTAAGCCTGATATGCATGTCTCCAAAATACCCAATGTCACAGCATGCACAAATTCGACATGCTTGGGCTATATGCAGCTAGTGTTGTGCTGTGCCGCATCCTTACTTAGGCATATTCGGGGACCGAGATTAAATAAAATTGTGCAGCATATTGCTAAGCGATTGTCCAAGCCCTGAGCCAGAGTAAAGTTGACCAAAGTTGGCTCACGTTGACCCACGCGGGACGGCACGACCCTATGCAGCCAACAGTGATATGACTCGTACAGACGAGGATCAGATCGGCTATTGAATGCAAGGTCTCCTTGTCGCATCTACCAATTTGAGTGCGCTTCACTCGCTTGAGACCTGACGTTGATTCTATGTAGATGTTGATCATTATGGACTAACGTGTGGTCAACCCCTCCGCGATAACGGTTCTTGAACTCAATGGCCCCTAATTCCTGAACGAGGCGTTCTATCGGACCAATGCCATGCAGTTCACAGTTTCTCAAGCTTTGATCGCACTTTGTTTCTTCTTCCTCCTACCAATGGAGACGGCCTGGTGCTCGATCCCTGCTATAGTGTCGAACTATTACTATCCCTACTCGAAGAGACACACGAATTTTCCTCAGGTGATCCTTGGGGTAACACTTCAGTGGGCTGTTATGCTTGGCTACACGGTCATGGGGATAGGCAGCGTTTGGACCGACCCATCCGTCTTGTGTCTTTTCTTCGCTTCGCTTCTCTGGACGGTCATCTACGACACGATATATGGCTTCCAAGACTATGAATCAGACATTGAACTAGGAGTTGGGAGTACGGCTGTGCTCTTTGGGAGGTCTTCAGGCAATATATAATATAGTACTAAAACCTTAAGAAGATAACAGTAGACTAATGATTCCATAGGGTATTTATTAGTTAATAATAATGAAGTCTACTAGTAATACATTACTCTAGCCGTCCTGAACTACTTCAAGAAATTTTAGAGAAAACATAGAAACCCTAAATCCCTGCTGCTATACTTTATCGGGCTAAGCCATGTCTCAGGCGTAGTAACGCCGTAGTTATGAGTTTCCTCAGGAATACCAAAAGGTTACACCCCTATAACTTATATATAGTAGTTGTTTAGCTAAGTAACTACTGTTATATGTATAGGCTGCTCCAAGGAAGTATCAAGGGAATTCTTTTTAGAGTAGAGATCTGTACTATTGAAACCGTATAGTACAAGCTACCTCCTTTTGTTGATCTGCCCTATGTCTCTCCCACAACATCCCCTATAGTGGCCCTGTTTGACCTATCGGGCCACATACCGCCTACTTTCTTACTCTCTTGCCTTAGCCTCATCCGATCAGCCTTCGAGCTACCTCTTGTACAACACTACTTAGATCCACCCTATAGCCTAAAGCTAATCTACCGGGTGCCAAATCTAGCCCAACAACAAGAGCTAAAGCTAGACAACAGTTACCTTACGCACTATGATTAGCAACAGCTTGCCAAGCCTCATCTCAAGATTCATCCCCCTAAACAACAACTGTCCCTGATTTTCCACCCCCTACTAGTCTACCTTATTCAGTACTATAAATTAACTATTCAAAAGAGTCTGCCGGCGCTGATAGGATAGCAGCGCAGCCCACAAATATGACGTCAAGTGCGACACGAGCCAATTCTTAAGTGATCAAAATCTTACTTATCAAAGAATACATTTAGAGTAAACATCACTCAACACGTGCTAGCCAAACGTAGTATAAAACATGTTCGCCTTCAACAAGGTACCAGGTAAAACCGTCAGCACAACCGACACAGGTCTCAGAAGAGCAATTAACATTAGCACACTCGACGTGTAGTATTGCAAGATAAGATTATAGCAACGTATTGAGGCTCGAAATTTTCCATGTCCAGTATAGAGATGATGATGTTCGAATATTGAGTCAACGATACGTCTTCATTACTGTCTAAACTAGAACATGAGGGAAAATCGTTTGTAGAAGTCTTGAGATGTAACCTTACATCTTATCTCATTCGCTGTGGGCCATTAAGTAGCCTCGCATCTACTGATCTTGCACTTGTCATTTTTGTTTTGGAAGAGTTTTCAAGTAGTATAGCGCCAGGTTGTCACTTCTCCGGTCCGATCTACCTCAAATTCGATAGCTTTGTTTTTCATCATACACCACCATCGTGCGATAATACAAAAGACGATTGTCAGTCCAGCTCCGGCGATGATTATACCACCTCCAAGTTGATATCTTGGCTCCTGGTTCCGAAGGAAAAAGTATGGTGAGAACCAGTGTGAGACGCTCGACACACAGTTCGCAATGGCAATCAGAGCAGCACGCTTTGTACGTGGCCGCGGCACCACGGTCGTCTCCCAGGACAACTGGATGTTGAGGCCAACGAAGGGGCCTGAGCACAAGAGGATCAGCGAGAAGTACCTTGTGCCCGTATTCAGCGTCGATATCATGATGACGGCACCAATGAGAGTCGTGGTGATGCTGCCAACGATATGCCAGCAGTGCTCCAGCCGGCGGCCAGAAGACCAGGAGACCACGAGCGTGACAATGTACGCGATAACGTACGGTGGCGCTTGGACAAGATACGTCTCTACCTGGGTAAAACCCAAAGTCGCGACAATGCTGGGGAAGAAGTCTTTGAACGATTGCGCGATGATTAGGGAAAAGTGCATTCCCGCGAAAAACCACGTGAATGGATCCTTGACAGCCATCCACACGCCTCCCCACATATCTCCCTCATCGTCTTCAGATATACCGCCTGCGGATACCAGCTGGCGATACTGCGCCATTTGCAGCTCTTCTTCGGTGAGATAGTAGGTCCCGGTGTTGTTGGGGAAGTTTGGTAATAACCAGAAGCCTGTGATGGCAACTAGGATACTGATAATGCCTTCGATTAGGAGGAACCATTGCCAAGCTAAGAGATTAGCGATTCCGTTCATGTTTGTCAGAATCGCGGCCGAAAGTAAACCTGAAAAAACATTCGAGATAATATTTCCAGCATGCCATATGCCCATGCGTAGCGGTGATTCCTCCTTTGTATACCAAGACGATGTCATGAGGGTGACGACAGGTAAGAAAGGACCTTCGGTTATACCAACAAGGAGCCGGCATAGCATGAAACCCCATGCACTGGTTACTGCGGGCATGCAGATAGTAACTGCAGACCTGGCAACATGTATTAGCATCAGTGATAGTATTTCTTAGATAAGGACCGCTTTACCAGGCTATCATGATAAGAGGCAGGATAATGCGAGGGGAAGATTTGGCGATGATTACATTGGCGGGGACTTGGGAGATGATATATCCCACGTAGAATAGCGAGATACCGGCCGACCACTCCACATCGCTCATGTGCAAGTCTTCCTGCATACCCGCGAGACGGGCGTTGGAAACATTGATTCGGTCGAGATAGCTTTGGGCATGATTAGTTGTATCCAAGCCTCATCCAGCAACTCCTTACTTCATAAGCAGCATTGCCGTGATACACGGAAGGAACTTCCAATCGAGCTTCCTCAAGATCGATTTATTGAGCTTATCGAGCTGCTCAGGAGACTTGTCTGCCAACAGGGAATATTGCTGCTGCCAATTGGCTCGTTCGTCGATGCCTGCATCGTCTATGTGTGTAATCTCAGCACCTTGTTTCGCATCGATGCTATGCTTCCGCTGCTGTAGTTTAGCCATTGTGGGCTCGTTTATTCGTAATTCAATCTATATGGAAGTATTGCCAAAGGATGGGCGAATAATCTTGAACGGCCGCAGACCATTGCACCTTTATGTTTTCTCGCTTACAGGTCGACAACCGCACCACTTCTTTTCACTTGAGAGCATCAAGCATTGGCATCACTTGGCACGGCGTTACAGTCCACCAACAGACGCACAGGGAAACTGTCTCTCGTAGGAAACGTGGGGAATCATCTGCTTATTGCAAGTCTGGGGTATTAACTGCGGAGTTTTAGCGTCGGTCACCATCCGAAATGCTAAGGGAGCTTAGCGTCGGTGGCTGTCCGAAATGTGGAGGACGTAGCTCGGGGTCTTCGGACCGCCAAGGAGTGCTGAGCTCAGATGGTTTGCTGTATCAAAGATCTGGTCTGAAAGTAGCGACATTCCCAACACAGGGCTACAGACAGAGTCAGGATGGAATCTGGTCTCGAGGCAAGCTTTCTTAGGGATATAATATCCGCACTAGCTCGATTTCTCTCGTACACTTCAACGCAGCGCTGCTTGAATACGTAGCCCTACATTTCAATAGCATCTTCTTTCTGCGAAGGAGTCTTCCCACACTAAGAAGTCTCTCTAGCTATATATAAGAACGTAGGCCACATGTCGAAGGCATCTGATTCCCAGAACTTGGAAGTTCATCTGGGCCAATCAATCCAATATCTAGATAAAACAAACATTCAGCGCGTTGGTTTGCACATCCCAGTGTATCTGAAGCACTACAAACCGTGGGGCTTTAGGCATAGGGGTTGCTCATCAGGGCTAAGACGTGAGTGATAAGAAGATCCTTCCCATGATAGATGCTACGGCCAGGGTCGATCTACTCCTCGTATATCGCTCTGTTTCCTCGAAGTATCCATCGACTTGATCCAGAATGCGCGAACTGAGGACCAATCCGATTAGTCCACCACTGGGGTTGTCTTCCAAGTTATCATTGACCCATCACGAACTTCTATGGTCTAGCCAATCGACTTTGGACGAAACAAAATGATTAATAATCGATCAAACCAGCTTTTGCTGATTTATTGGTTTCTTGTTTCCAAGTTATTAATTCCGCAACCTTTGACTGGACTGAACGCATGGTATTTTCCCTCGTATCATGTCTTGTTTTTAAGGCCTTGGTTGACTTGAACCCTATTATAACACCCTTGCCCGACATTGCGCACGAGTCGACTAGAACTAGAACCATTTTTAGTGTGCTACTGCACTGTGCAACATCTCTTTGTGAGATATTGAGTTAACCCTAGCGTAGGAAGATAAAATTTGGGAAACGTAAAATAATATGGGGCAACACTTCAAAATAGATATTTGTAGTTTAGTCTTGTAATGTACTATATAGATATATATTACACGAGTGCCGATTTCTCTAATAATTTATCTGTCCTTTACACTTAGATGTATTAAACATTTATTCAATATGCGAAGGCGCACGATTCAGGCGGCGCATTCATTAGCGCAGTGGTCTTTTCGTTCGCCCGTCTACTTATGTCGCAATGCGTCTGGCGGACTACGCGACTAGTCTTGTTCGCCGCGAGCAAGAAGTACTTGGGATGCCATCGAGACCTGATGTCGCCTTACATCTTACTGTATAGCCGCTGTAAAGTGTTGGCGTCCATACTTGTTTTATATGCACGGCGAGGCGGGTTGCACCAAGCATCCACCACTGGGTCTTGTGTTCTCGATTCTCTGCAGCGATTGATAGTTCATACGGTGCGCAGCTCGTCTGCTGGCCGCGCATCAGCTTGGCCCTCTGATGCTACCCTCAGCCAATCGTGCTTTCAAGCTCGCCGCCCAAACATCGTTGCACCCCGTCGCTCAGCCTGCATCTACCCCATTAATTCGAAACACGCCTATGTCTTCCAAAGCTACTTCACTCATATTCCGGTCATATCAAAGAGCTCGAGCTTACAGGATAGAAAGGCACAGCACATAGGTCTGTCTTGCTCGACAGCTCACACCAACCTATCTCACTCGGCACTTGCTCAAAAGTTTATTTTTAAAAGCTATAAGTACTAGGTAATCGTAGGAAAACATAATTTCTAGCCCTAAAGTGCTTAGCCTAATTCTTATAAGCTAATAGGTGCTTTCTAGCTTTCCAAGACCAAGGCTAACTAAGCTATCGTTAACAGAGTCATTCAATGAAGTCCATCTGATCCCCAGGATTCGCTCAGCTTTCTTAGCATCGATTGAGTAGTACTTCTCGGCGTCGCTCAGGGCATCCCTTGTGGGGTTTCGCCCTTGATGGATATCCTTCACCCCTGCCCAGGTAAACTTCCCACCACAAACAAGGAGTCGCTCGCTCTTGGAGGCAGAGATTCTATCGAGATTGAGAGCCGCTACATGTGCCTCGGCCACGTTGCGGACATCTACAAAAACTGGCATTCGAGTTGGAAGAGACTCCTCGCTCGTGATGGCATTGAGTAATTGCGCAGACGATTCGTTGAGGTTGGCGACCGAGATGCCTGCTGAGGGATGAACAGGACCAAAGATCATAGGCGGGCATATTGTGACGAGTGAAACATCACGCCCATCCTCCCTCGAAGATTCGATGAAGTCCCAGGCGGCACGTTCGGCAAAGGTCTTACTGGCTTGGTATCCAAACAACTTGCTCTCTGATGCTTGCTTAGGCGAAATTGGGTTCCAATCATTCTCTTCATTCCAGATAATACCACGTCAGCTTTCCACCACAAAATTGTATAGAAGTAGCGGGGAATAATCGCTTACCGGTGTATGAATACCCGGGCCTTGGGTTCTTGAAGGGATCAATAACAGCCGCAAAGGACGACGTGACAACGATTCGCTTCAGCCCAATTGCTTTCTTCGCTGCTGCCAAGATCTCAGTTGTTCCCTTGACTGCAGGGTCTATGATATCCCGTTGTATATCATCGACATTGAACGTAAATGGAGATGCTGTATGGATGAGGAAATCAACGCCAGCCAAAGCATCAGTGAAAGCGTTGGGAACCGTTATGTCGGGTATGATCAAGGTCAGGATTTTTCTGCCTTTGAACGCTGATTGGAAGCAATTGCATTTGCTCTTGGATCGGAAGGCCGCTTTGACGGTGTATCCTGCATCGAGGAGTTGGGCGGCAATATGCGAGCCAAGGAAGCCAGATGCTCCTGTCAACTACGGGAAGATGATCAATAGCTAATTCCCCAGAGCTCTGCTATATCAAGGATCAATGAAAACATACAAGAACAATTCCTGGTGACATAGTGCGTCTACAGAATCTTGAGTGTATGTAAAAGGTGCCGTCGGAAGTGCACGCTCGAGTCTACTTAAGGTAGTAAAGAATCGCCTGAATCTGCCTGGAGAAGTCGGAAACAAGGATGATTTTAAAGTCTCTTAGTCTGTTGCTTTAGTAATCACTGCTGCATCAATAAGAATTCTTCAAAAATATGTACAACAGTACACGCTGACGGCGCGCTTAACAACATTCAACAAACTTACGGGCATGTAACACCTTTGATAGTCGGAAGGCGCTCTTCAGCATCTAGTAGAGGAATCCATTGGTCCAGATGCTATTTTATTCGTTTATGGCAGATGATTCGTCGATTTTCTTACCACATCGCAATAACGTGTTTAACCAGTCATGCGCCAACACCA